>CAIGRT010111341.1:0-13521 GCA_903798405.1 Fraxinus platypoda | reverse complement strand
AGAAGATTGTACATTTTAGACCAAACAGTAAATACTCTAGGTTTGTGTAGGGGATAGAGATATACACTTAACCTTAGGTGACCCATTAAGCTATTTTTATAAAGATTTAATGCGGTTGTTTGATTTTAATCGACATCTCTATATATTATGTTAACCAATCAATTAGTGTTAATTTTGCCCAAAAGAGGTAATTAACTAAATTTGGAAATCGGGTCTAACATAGTAAATGAGTAATTTATTAATTGGCTTGTAGAAAAATTAATTAGGTGACGGTTAAGCGAAACCATGAATCCTAACCACGTTTTTCCTCCAAAATTCCCAAATATTTATGTTTTCTTATTTTGTAGATTTTTTAGTTAATTTTCATTAATTTCCAAAATCAAATTTTATTGTGTTCGTAAAAATTTTTAAACATTCCTCTAGGGATCGACAATCTGGACTCGAAAGGTTCACTTTATTACTTGAACGCAATCCCTGCACTTGTGGTATATAATTTTAGCGAACAGAGAGCTTTACCTAATTAAAATGGTGATGTGCTTTATTTTTTTTGTCGTTGAACCAAAAACAACACCAAAAGGAAAGTTAACAGCTTGTGCATATGGAATCGAAAGGCTTACCTCCCATGGCTTTTAAAACCCTTTCAATTGCCCCTATCCATCAACTTGGTCTGCTAATTTTTTATTTTAATTTTTGCATTTCAATAAATTTGTTTCTCAGAATGCCATGATGCTATTTTTCCATAAAAGATCTCACATAAAAAAAGTAATAATAGTGTCAGTGAAATTGAATAAAAACAAGGTAATTGACAAGGTTTAAACCAACAATAAGTAGGTTATTTTTAAACCATAGGGCACCAAGTAGGAATGCAAAATACGGGCACTAAAGTGAAATGAAATATGTTATTTACACCTAAACAATAGTTGATGAAATAGAATATTACTTGCATACTAATCCTAATGGTTAATTTGTTGTATATTTCTCCTAATCAAGTCCTTGATATATAAATGGAGAATGTTATAACTTCAAATCTAGCAAGAAATTCTAAATAGCAGTGAACAAAACTTCTTGTGTAGCTACCTTCATTGTCATAAGCTAGTGCAATATACAAACATGCATCCTAGATTCCTGCACGTAGTATTTCTCCGTTTCCAAAAAGAAAAGCAGACAAGGAGAAGGTAGCCATTAACAGGAAAATGGTTAAAAAAGAGAAGCAATGGAAATTACTGTCAGCAAATTCGGGTGTAGCGGAAGCTTCACGTCTTTGAGAATTGAAAAATCTGCTACTAAGAACGCAATAGATGACATTACAACTTGTCTTCGATCAATTAGTGGGCTATGCTCCAATCTTCTACCTCCATATTCAATAAGCAAAAGAGAATTAGCAATCAACTGGAAGTAGAAAAAAAGAAAACAACACTCCCAATAGTAATCAATAAGGTAAACGTATAGAAGATTGAAGAAGGAAAAAAAAGACATAAATGTACCAATGTATCACTTTTTGGTTTGAGCCATCTAGTCTTGGCTTCCTCCGTTATATCGCCGATTTTCAAATCTATCAATATAACAAGGATTAATTAAAACTTCAAAAAATATTAAAGTGAACAAGAAGATGGATACATTTATTTATCATTAAAAAGCATATAGTAACACAAATTAGCACATATGAAACACTCAATTAATAGAGACACTATGCCTTGGTAGCACTCCAGTCAACATGTTTCAAGATATATTATAAAAATTGATTTGAAAATCATTCATTATAATGTCAAAGGCAGTCTAAATAGTATATTGCAACTACTTCGATGCACTGTTTACTCTACATTTCATATGACAGACACATTAACTCAATACAAATTGACATTGCTTTAACCCAATCCATCATAGTCAATTTGAGTGCCATCGTCTGCATGTACAAGTGCACATATTTTTTTGGCATATTGCAATAGTTGGCCTGTCAAGCATAAATTTCTGATAACTTGTGTAATGCTGACCAAGTTATCCTATACTTTTCACAAATTGGTGGCGTCAAAACTTGAAGCTAGAATTGAGCCACTATATGAGATGAGTCAAACTTATTTATTTAATTTATATTTTCAACAAAAACAATCTAAAGTAAAAGAAGAAGAATAAATAAACCAATTAATCATAGTTTCTTCCTATATCAAATCTTTGTGGTATATTATTGCGAGATGATAAACAGTAAAACCCTCAAGACATATTAGAAGTTAACCTACCGACAGAAAATACTGAAACAATTCAAACTTCACAAACTGAATTACCAAACACAAAGACGGCCCGTACGTCTTTCAGATATATTTACGCATATCTGTGTTATACCTACCATGGTACGAAACCCATGAATCTCGGACCCAACATAATTCCTATGATAGTTTTCATAAATAAAATAAATAATTATTAGTCTTTGGTGTGACATACATATTGAAATTGCAATAGAGGTATGAAATATTACGTTTTCGTCAATGAATAGAACCTACACTATCTGTTGCAATCATTGGCTCGTCTCCCTCATCTTCTTCAAACTCCATTTCGTACTTTTCATCATACTTGAGTTTAAGCTAACAATGGGTCATCAATTGAATTGTTCAATATAACAAAACACAAAAACAGAATGTTGCAAGTAATATTGATAACAAAAACATCACAGGCCAAAAATTCCAATTTTTTTATGTATACTCCACTCAAATTTTCAGTATGAAGAATTGTGACATGTTATTGCCTAATATTTACCTTTCTTCCACCCAATTATATAATCTGGTGGACAAGTTTAAACACTTTATCATTCCCAATTATTCAATTAACTAAAATTCCCACTACAGCTAATAGGAAGAAAAGAAAACATATAAAATGCTAACCCGCAAATGTTAAATTATTATTATTATTATTATTATTATTATTATTATTATTATTATTATTTATTTATTTATTTTTGAAAAATATTAAATTGAATTTGATTGGAAAGTTCTAAATCCTGAAGAATATGACATAGCGAAAAGTAATAAAATTGTGACAAATTAAATGATAAAGGAATGCTACTTTACATATCCCAGGTGAAAAGCGGACCATCGGAGGCGACGGCAATAGTGTGCTCATGGCCACAAGCAATATCAAGCACTGAGATTTCCATCGGTGGGACAACAAAAAAGCTCCAGTGGAAGTTGTCTTGGGACCCTCAAGTTGTGCTCTTTACCCATCCGACCCGTTTGACCTGATTGTTTATATCCCCAAACGTAGGTTGCGCTCTTTGTGGGGGACATTTTCCCGTTGTGAATCCCCAAATATCTCGTCGATCTCCATATTTCTTCATTACTTATTATCAATTCCACACATCCAAGAAGGAATCACAAAGCCAATGTAGGAAATGGATAATTAACTATGACTGGAATCAATTTGGGGAATGAGAAACGAGAAATTAGTAAAGTTAATTTTTACCTGTAGATAAATTGAGCCCACGAACAGTTAAATCGAGATGGGTCTTGGACAAATATTTGGAAACTGAGTTTTTTATAGCATTCATTACTTCAGTTTTGCGATCTCCATCTATTAATTGCCTGGAGAAAAAGCGATAGCGACGTTCGGTGTTGGGTGTATGACGGAGAAAACTGTGGTAAAGTTGTAGTTGCACAGCCATTGTTCAGAGGTGGTGGCGACATCGACGAAGGGAATTTGAAGCGGCGATTGTTGGTGTTGGGCAGATTAAAAGGTAATGGTTTGCTTTGCTTTCGTTTGTACCATAGAAGAAAGAGAAATAGAGGCCGTGGTTGCAAGAAAGCAAAGCAATAGAGTGGTGTACTTACAGAAGAGATATTTATGGGCGAACAGCGTTGAACCAGTTTATGAATAGTACATAGCTAGTTAAGTGTGAAAAGGGGAGTGCACAAATGAACTGTGACTTGACAATCGTCTCTTTTAAGAGAGCAGTGATATCTCATTTCCTAGAGTAAAAACTTTCATTAGTCACTGAACTTGGAACTTTGTCACGTTGTGGTCACTCAACTTCAGTATGCTGCCCATCCCTCACTGAACTTGTCCACCGTTCCCTGCTTCCCTCACTACCAGTACCCCGTTTCCTACCTGGCTGGATGGCGTCCTAATTGGCAAGAGACGGCGTCAAATTCATTGCCACGTTAGACGGACGCCTTCAATCCCTTCAATTTGAGGGAGGAATCCCCAATTCGAACTCCCCCCATTCCAAATCCCCCATTTAAAACCCACCCAAATCCCTTCGAAAACGAACTGTAAATTTCGTTTTGCCCTAAATTTCGATCCCTGCCAACTCCGAAAATGCGACCTGAAGCGCCACCACATTCCTCCACAACCGATAGTCGAGCCCTAAATCAATTCCAAACCGAAATCGCCTGAGTGAATAAGAGATTGTCTATTATTGACATTGGTATTGGGATGACCAAAACAGGTACTGCATTACGCTACTTTTTTGTGGTTACTGTCTTACTGAGTTGTTTTATGTTCTGTATTGGTGGTTTGATTTTTGAGAATGGTAGGATTTGGATTCTGATATATTTGTGCATGCAATTAAGTTGTTGCGTGTTTATAATACATTTTACTCCTTGCATCTTTATTCAAAAAATTCTGGAGGTTTTCTTCTTGCTGCAAATGTTAACATTTCTGGAAATTAGTCAATTCTTGGTTGTGTGAATATCAGTGATGTACATACAAATTGGATTCGATAATTAACATATCAGCGGCATGTTGAGAATGTGTGACAAAGAAGAGAATCAACTATTTTATGTGTAGAAATTGAGGTTATTATAATGTTGGGATGATAATTTGGCTAACGATGATTTATTGTTTATTCTGGACCGTGTACAGTTGGAATACCTGGAGGAGAGGTGAATCAGGGATCTCGTGAAGAAGCACTCAGAGTTCATTAGCTATCCCATTTATCTTTGGACTGAGAAGACAACTGAGAAGGAAATTAGCGATGACGAGGATGATGAGCCAAAGAAAGAGGAGGAGTGTGATATCGAGGAGGTTTAATGAGATCGCAGAGAACATGGATGACTATAGTAAGTTCTATGAAGCTTTCTCCAAGAACTTGAAGTTGGGCATTCATGAGGACAGCCAAAACTGGACTAAATTGGCCGACCTATTTAGGTACCATTCAACCAAGAGTGGCGATGAATTGACTAGCCTGAAGGATTATGTGACCAGGATGAAGGAGGGGCAAAAGGTTATCTACTACATTACTGGTGAGAGCCAGAAAGCTATAGAGAAATCGTGATTGAAGGGAATGTTGTGGTTGTTTTTTATGGTTTTTGTTTGCTCTGAATAGGGAATTAGACTTCATGGTATATTTTGTGATGTAACCAAACCAGCTATGAATCGATTTTTGGTTATATTTTGTAAGGCAGCCATTATACCAAACTGTAAGGAGACGTTATGACAGATATTTTTGTGAGAATCGATCTTTTGAAGGAATAAATTTATTTGTATCTATGATGGTTTGTGAAGCTGTTGCTTCCTTTTGTTATTATTCCCCTTTTAGTATCTTATTCTGGTAGTTTATACTTTGCTTCATCATTATCAAGAATTTTCATTAATGCAATGAAAAACGATTACATAATGTCTTTAAGTCTTACAACATACATAATTTACTACATGTTCACCGACGATTACAAAAACACGGATTTCGACAACTACAAAAACATATCTTTTGCTCAAGCTAGACTTCAATTCCTAGTAGCAGTTGTATGGGAGAAAGAGATATTCTCTACACATATAGGTTGAACTTCAAATGACTGATGTTTGCCGAAGTTCCACAGTATCACAAGAAACTTTTGAGAAGATATCCATGACTTGGGTGAAAATGTATGTGCCTTTGTTCGTAAGGCTTTCGATTTCTGATGTCAAATTCTGCCACCAAACTAGAATACACACAAAAGCCAACTCTCAAGGAAACATTTTCATGCTTAGCTTCTAGTAGCAGTTGGCACAGCAACCAGCTTTACATCTTCAGCCTTCTCATGTTCTTTGTTAAGCATCTGTAAACACATTTCCAAAATGTCTTAAGTAACAGATTACCAATAATGAACTTTCAGGCAAACTTATGTTGGGACAACACATATAGTAACATAGTTAGCATGGTTAAAATCACAAAACTAAAGTAAAAGAATAACAATCAAAAGTTATATTGGTGCTACAATAAAATTCTTTAGCTACAATAAAATTCTTCAACTACAATAAACTTATTTCTACTCATTCTTACCAATTCAACTGCAACCATTCAACCACAGGAACTCATTCTCAAAACATTCAAAAATACAAGTTCAATTTGCATCCAGTAAAATAATGTCTGAAACTTATTTCTACTCATTCTTACCAATTCAACTACAACCATTCAACCATAGGAACTCATTCTCAAAAGATTCAAAAATACAAGTTAAATGTTCATCCAGTAAAACAATGTCTAAAACTTATTTATATTCATTCTTAACAAAATGTAGAACCATTCACCATTCTTGCAAGTTCTACTAAATTTAGAAACGTTCAAATTCTTCCCTTCCATATATCAAGCAACATGACTTTGTGCAGCCAGAAATGAGAAATGTAATAGCAAATAACAATTCAATTACAAAGTATCAGTTTGCAGCCTCCCCCATTAATTCACCTGACTTTGTGCAGCCAGAATTGAGAAATGTTTATGTCCATTCAACTGTCATATTCTACAACAACACACTAAATTGAACTCGTTAATTTACCTTCATTGGCTGAACAGGTTCGTTCCAGGTGGGGCGATTTCGGTTTGGAATTGATTTAGGGCTCGACTGACGGTTGTGGAGAAATGTGGTGGCGCTTCAGGTCGCGTTTTCGGAGTTGGCAGGGATCGAAATTTAGGGCAAAACGAAATTTACGGTTCGTTTTCGAAGGGATTTGGGTGGGTTTTGAATGGGGGATTTGGAATGGGGGGAGTTCGAATTGGGGATTCCTCCCTCGAATTGAAGGGATTGAAGGCGTCCGTCTAACGTGGCAATGAATTTGACGCCGTCTCTTGCCAATTAGGACGCCGTCCAGCCAGGTAGGAAACGGGGTACTAGTAGTGAGGGAAGGAGGGAACGGTGGACAAGTTCAGTGACGGATGGGCAGCATACTGAAGTTGAGTGACCACAACGTGACAAAGTTCCAAGTTCAGTGACTAATGAAAGTTTTTACTCCATTTGGTACCATGTTTCTCAATTTACTTTTGATAAATTAGATCTGGGCTCCCAACCTTTCAAGTGGTGTAGTTATGACTCCCCAACATATTTTGAATACTTCACATTTTTGGGTCCCCAATTGTTAATTTGGACATTTAGCCCTTGTTTGTCTACCANTGAAAGTTTTTACTCCATTTGGTACCATGTTTCTCAATTTACTTTTGATAAATTAGATCTGGGCTCCCAACCTTTCAAGTGGTGTAGTTATGACTCCCCAACATATTTTGAATACTTCACATTTTTGGGTCCCCAATTGTTAATTTGGACATTTAGCCCTTGTTTGTCTACCATTTTTCAAAACATTGTTTTCTACAGTAATCAATCTCCACCACACATTCAAATAATAAAATATTCTACACATAAACCAATAAAGTTTCTTTCAATTTTAACCACACATTCTCCAAAAAATATTATTCAAAACATCATTCTTTCTCCCATAATGGAAGACAAACAAGCTCTTAAATTGCATGCGGCTTTTAGAAAAATATCAAGTGTTGTGACGGTTTGTCCTCTAACTATGAGTAATTTGAATGTTGCATAAACTTAGAAATCTAGATTCTCAAGAATCCAAAACCTAACTTTAAGGTTGAAACCCTGTAATCACATCTTGAGAAATGTTGACTTATTTATTTCATTAAACTTATTCTTTCATTTTTTTCATGCAATTTAAATTTAAAAACAGAGAAATAACATAAAAAATAAGAGTAGTGGATCAATATAACAAGGCAATACAGGATATTTAGCATTCAGTTGAAAAAACTGTCGGAGTCGATGGAGTTTATTTGAAGCATGTTTAATTAATCAATCACAGGGAATTCCGTCTTTATTTTCGCATTTCCTTGTGTAATTTGATAACTTTACCGTTTGACATTGGAGAAAGATTATGTTAAGAGAATTATTGAGATCAACAATGAAACCATCGATCATTGAGTATTTGAATGCTAATGAAATTCACGAGTTAGTAGTAAGTGGTACATTTTGAGAATGCACAACTTAACTAGGATTTTTCAGGCAGAAAATTGCATTACAGCTCAGAACTCAACTTGATACTTTTCCTATATATATCCTGAATTTATGAATAAAGAAAGTTTTATACACAAATGACGGCGAGCTTTTGACAGACAAGGATATATATACACATTTCAGGAGCCACCAGAAAACTGTGCAGCTTTCATGACAAGTTCTTCAGTGGTCGTGCCAATTATCTCGTTTGCGCGCTTGAGACCGACGCAGAAATACCTTCCAATTGAATCCTGAATTCACAATTTGCAACCAAGTCAAACTATGTGAATACAAATGAGTGTTTTTACCACAAAGTTTCCACGTGAAAATAGACGCCTATGTTTACAAGTTACTTTTTATCCACATTTGAGGAAGTCATAAGTGCAACCCACTTATTCACCACTCGTTTCTATCTATTTCTAATTTAAACCATTTATATTATTATATACACTCCCCTACATGCTTTCATCATCCAACAAATAGACTAATCATGAAAAAGAACTGGTTCGACTACATGTTCGGGACAATCTCTCCCAACCTATCTGTAAGTGTTAGGTGGACCCACATATAGAATATATGTATTAAATAGACATAACTTTATTGACAAGCAAAAGAGGGTGGAAACTAAATAGATAGAGGGAATCTCACCCGAGAAACGATGCCTAATTTCTCTAATTTATAGACAGCATCATCAACATCAAAGTTGCACTGTTCACCGAACTCATCCTGTATTAGATCCTCACATCGATGGTCAAGATCCTATTTACATGATCAGAATGTCGGATCAAATATCACTTTCAGTAAATATAAACATGTCGAATTCAAGATCAAGCAATCACCGGTGCAAAACAACTACCACTTCTACATACCTCATAAGTAGCTTTCCCCTGCTCCATTAATATAAAGAACGAAATTATCACCTCCTTTACCTGCATATTTGCAATATTCAACTTAAGCACCTGACACTATATACTTTGGATAGGAAAATAAAATTCAAGAGACATGCCATTGCAAATAGAACAAGAGAAAAATAAATGGGAATTATCTAATAAGATACATAATTTTCAGAATCACATGAGTACGCTAGCCAGAGATTTAGGGCTAATTCTTTGGGAAAAAAAATATTACATTTTCACGTAGTTATTGCATTCATTTACAATAACAAGCTTTGAAGTCATGCAAACTTAAATAATTAAAGTTTGGATATTTTACCTATTACAAATATAAGGTAAACATTTTTGGTTTTAATTTGAAAAATGAAAAGTTAATGATCAAAATGCTACAACTTACTTCTTGTTGAATTACATCATCACACAAGTGAAGTAGAGTGCCACGTCCACTATCTAATTGTTTGTCATACATTGACTGGGTGATCAGGTTCTGATATGTAGCCATGTTCTGTTGAAACCTGCAGGCAATTAAACAAAGCCTTGGTCTAAACCAACACGTTCATAGGCACTCAAACCGCAAAGACAGTATGTCTTGTTAAGAAAACCAGTCTCAGGACTTTTTTCCTTGGAATAATATACTGAGACTCGTCAAAGTCTAGTGAAATAAAACACTTAACGTGAAGTATGTCTTAGCAATATAACCAATCACTGTGGAGAGAACAGCAAACATGACCCAGATATCAGCTTTAGGCTTTTCAACTGAACCTATAACAGCTACCTGCAAGAGTCCACAGTTGAAGCATGTGACAAAATTGTTTTACGAAAAGAAGTCAAGTAAAGATAATTAGTGGATACTACGTAACTGACCAATCCAACTACAGCAGAGATAAGAAATTTGACCCAGTCCATAGGAGTTAAACTTGGATTTTTTTTCTCTGGCTATATAAAGGAAATAAAGTGGTTAAAAAATGTGTTAGTACAGCAAATCTAAACTTATATAAGGAATATAATTAGAGTAAAGCTAAAGAAAAATAAAAAGTTTAAAGGAATAGGCAAGTATTAGCACACGGAATTCAAAACAAAAAAGAGGTTGTCAAAGAAAAGGGACAAGTTGATTAAACTCACAAGGACAATTTCCATATCAGCCATCGGGATGTTTTTGAAATGCTTCACATATATCCCACGTTCAGCTTTTGTTCGGGAACTTGCTCGCCTGCATAGCAACCAAGAAGAGACAAGAATTTAAAGGAGCAATAATAAGACTAGGAGTTTAAGCTATCATTAGCAATTGATCTACTACCAGCATTCGAAAAACAACATCTGTTTATACCAAATCAACAGTTACAATAAAAAATTCAAGTGTGAAAGAATAAAAGAAGTCGGAATGGATACCTGTAAACAACAATTATCCTATCAAAGGTAGGTTCTTGAATAGTGATTTTGCTCAGCAGATTGCTTAGACTGAATCAAGACAAAATAAAAACAATTAAAAATGAAAATACTTGTCAAGAACTTGAAACAGGCAACACTTACGAGTGCCGATTATATGTTGTCCATAGGGATTTGAGTCACACATTTTAAAGTTATCTCAGAATATAGACATTACCATGCATGACTCGTATCTGAGTTATACTACATTCCCTTCCCCATGAGCATCCATAACACAGAACAGTTTGCAAATTAATGCTTGTGGTCAGAAAATCTAGATATTGTGGGAACCCACCCAATAACCACACATCCTAGTCACCACTTGCATCCATTAGATTTCACTCAAATTTAGAGGAAGTGCAGTTCTATAGAGTAATCTGTGCTAACAAAGTAAGATCTGGAATATATTAATAAAAGTTCTTTTTTTTTTTTTTCTTAAAATCTAGAACATTCAGACAGGTTCAATGCACTAACAAACGAACGTGCTACATATATTTCAGGACTGTTTAGTTATTATGCAAATCAAGTCGCGCATTTCAGAATTTAAAAGATGTTGATAAGGAAAGGTCATCTCTTGAAATTTATTCAAGCAAGCAACTCGAGAATGAAAATGAGAATCATTCGAATCACAATTTAAAACCTCAGATCCATTTTCTCAAGACGAACACGTTCAGCATATAGTTCATCTTGTCCAGCCTCAGCAGTGATTTCATCGTCTTTTTTTGGATCCTTTTTATGCAGTGAACTTGATCTACTAGACAATACCCTTTCTAACCTGCAAGTAATAAAAGACCGCTACATAGAAACTACACCAAAGGTGCGCATGAAAGTATGGCATGGAGGCAAGAAAAAAAATTAATAAATTTGGAACAGATACATTTGATATTGACTGCCCTGGACTCAAGCAACTCAATTGTTTATCATAAACAAAGTCGCTCACCTGGTCTTTCTCAAAATCCACGCCCACAAACGTGCAATGATCACATCCACTTTCTCCAGGAAAAAGTAATCAGTTGTCTTATCAATACCAATCCCACGTCGGAAGATAACATACTAGAGAAAAAACATTAGACAAAATGGAAAATCAAATTCAAACGTATACATCTACCATGAGAACCAAAACAAACTGGAATTGATTTAAGATAAATATACGATCTTGTGATACCACTAATTTGAGGAAAAAAAAATGCTGACATAAGATTAACACACATCAGCAGGAAGGTAAATAAATGGCAGGTGGCACTGTGATCAGTATATTGTAACATCACATTCTATTCCAGAAGTTCATTCAATCAAACAGTGAATACTAATAACTACTCCAATCAAAACGCTCCAGAGAGCAGCACCTTTCTCCCGCCTCCCACCAACAGAAAACAAACGTAACATAATGTCAAGGACCGCAGCTTTACTTAGCCCCTTGACCCAATCGCAGCCGCAGTTTGCCCAACTTCGGCCGTACATTGTAAATATTAGTTCAGTTTGAGTTGTAATTTGTTTTCCCTTGTAATATTTTATTTCAATTGTAAAATAACTCTAATATTGGTAAACGTTTAGTATCTGTATGATTCCTCGTCATTTAAACATCTACTCCCATCACTTAGGTTTTCGTTCCGCAAGCTATTATAACAGGTATTAGTCATTCAAAAATCTTTCATTAATTATAATATTCACTTTCATCAATCAACGATCAATTTACTTTCAATGCATCTAAATTTTCTGTTCCAAGCTTTCTACAAATTGTAATAAAATTTTCTTTCGTCCCGAAATGACCGAAAAAAGGCGAAATGTAGTCTAACGGAGCAGACTACTGCAGCACGGTGTCCCTTTCTGTGCCAGAAGAAACACCCTGTAAAAGTTGGTATTAGAGCTGCGGCTCAAGACCCTCGATAAGAAAGCTATGGGTCCAATTACATCAAACACTACAGAAGTCGTAGATCCTCAAAAGAGGAGCATGAAACAGCGTGTGGATGCTTTTGATGAGACAACTACTAGGTTGTGCTACATCGTGGAGGGCCTCGAGGAAAAAGTTGAGGTGGCAGAGACGGAAATTTGTGAATTACACATCTACCTGGATGAGAGCCGAAAGGCTTGCACAGCAATGACTGAAATTGTTGCAATCATGCCTGATCTGCAGAATGAAATGGAAGCATTGAGAGCTCAATTACGAGTACTTCAACATGCGGTTGACAATGAGCAAGCCTCCGCACAAGAGTATGTTCCCAGGCTCAGAATTTCGAAATCATGTACCTACGGAGGGGCACGCGATGCAAAAGAAGTCGAGAACATCTTGTTTGTTATGGAACAATACTTTCTTGCGGCTTCGATCGAAAACGAAGTAAGAAAGGTTACAACAACTACCATGTATCTTTGTGGAGATGCAAAACTATGGTGGCAAACAAAATATGCTGATATTCAGGCCAACAGAGTTTGAATAGATTCTTGGGATCTTTTTAAGGAAGCGATCAGATTGCAGTTTTTCCCAGAAAATGTAGAATATCAGGCACGACGGGCACTACGAGAACAGAAACATACAAGCTCCATCAGAGAGTACGTGTAAGCTTTTTCAGGGCATATACTGAATATTCGAGATATGTTCGAAAATGATAAGCTATTTACCTTCATCTTCATGGAAGGGTTGAAACCTTGGACACGTACAAAACTTCAGAGACAGAAGGCTACTGATTTGAGTGCGCCCATAGGAGCCGCCGAATGTTTAAGCGACTATCAACCCGAGTCGAGAAAAGATTGACCTTTAGGGAATAGTCAAGCTATTGGAGGTAGAATCAGCCTTATAGACCCAACTCGAACTCAAACGGAGAGAACATTACTCTAATAATAAGAGAAGAGCCTATCAAGGCACCCGTCAGAGTAACTTTGAATTATCAAAACAACCGTCAATGAAACTATAACGGTAGCAGCAGTAACAACTGGAATAAAGGAAAAGCAACGAAGGGCAGATCTGATGCCAC
>CAIGRT010111331.1:0-11073 GCA_903798405.1 Fraxinus platypoda | reverse complement strand
CTAAACTGCCCTTATGTGAACATGATATTTGATTAGAATTTGGCTTGTTGTACATTCCATGGTTCACATGGAGTTTGACACTCCATATGAATTCAAATGCAAATGGGCGGGAAAGTGTGTGGTGTTTAAAAAATATCCAATCATGCTCCGACACGTGGCACAATGTCAAAGTTGATATTAAAGTTAATGTATTTGTAGCATGATTCAAAATTTTTTCCACCCACCTCCACCACGCGCCTGCTTTCCTTGGATTGTGGGAAAATATTTTCCTTTTGTTTTTGTGGGAAAAGATTTTCCAGGTTTTTTTTTTTTTTGGCAATGTGAAAAAATTCTAGACATAATGGTAAAAAAAAAAATCATTTTTATTGAGAATTTTCATGCAAAACAAATCCAAACAAATGGTATTCGGTATGGTAATTTTTTTATTTGTTTTTTTGGTAATTGAAACAAATTCTAGACCCAATGATAGAAAAAAATTATCACTTTAATGGACAATTTCTATAAAAAAGAAGCCAAACGGACACCAAACTTTCAACATTTTTCATGAAAAATTATACCAATCAAACACAATTAATTACAATTCCCAGTAAAATAATTTCTAGGCAAATCAATTCCCTGTAAAATCTTNTCCATATAAAATGAAACCAAACGGACACCAAACTTTCAATATTTTCCATGAAAAATTATACCAATTAAACACAATTAATTACAATTCCCAGTAAAACAATTTCTAGGCAAATCAATTCCCTGTAAAACATTTTCTTTCCAACCATTTTCCATCTTTGCGATTAAACGGATCCTAATAGGCGACAAAAGCTAGAAAAGCAATAACATTAATTTGGTTTTGCTAATAATTAGATTTTGATAAAAGTTGATGAAATATATAATTTAAAAGTTGGTGAATGTGGTATATCCCATGAAATGCGAGATTGAAAATAATTTTGCGGAAAAATGAATTTTAGAAATGGAGAACAAACATGGACAAGTCGTAAGTGATGGACAAGTCGTAAGGAAAAGGGTTGTTGACTTGTTGTGGGTTCCCTCGATCTCGATTTAGATTTATTTTTATGAATTCACCTACCAAGATTTGTTCTATTAGCTTTATATAAATGTTTTCCCTTTATAGAATTTCAACTGGTGTTATGTCGTAGTCCAAAACATAATTTGGGTTGGTGTAATTGAATTATTTGAATTTAGTTAGGTGAAAATCAATTTTAATTTGACGTGCTATATAATAAGTTACAACTGTATTTCAATGGCGAATTTGTATCCCAGTCCACGACATCAAAGTCAAGAGTCGAGCTGTCGAGGTGTCCGATTGAGAAAATATGTTGTTCAAACGCATGAATTAACTTTAATTCATGCAAAGTAATCATTAAAATGTAAGAAGTTTAGGCAAATCCCTTGTGTCGCATTGTGACTTTGACACGATTTTTCAGGCAATTCGAATCTGACTCTTTCACCAAATTTCATGCATCGGTGGCTTATCATTGTCTCTTTGTGATGGGAATCGAATTTACAATTGTTACCTTTTCATTTTTGCTTTTCCCAAAGTGCTTAAAGCATCATTTTTCACTTGTATATGAACTAAAAACACTCAGCAACACATTAGAATTGTTGTTGTTTTTTTTTTTCCACTTAAAAAGTCAATGTTTGTTGTGGGTGGAGCCAAGAAGAGTATAATTGGCTAGTCCACCTCTCGACTCGGCTTGATTTTACAAGTGCCGCTTAATTGCTAGACGGATATAATATTCATTCATATTTTGGTTTCTCCTCTAATTTTTTCTCGATAAATTGCTCTAAGATGGATTTTATTTTATTTTCTTCTTCCTTTTAGTGCAGAGTTCGTAGACCTAGCAATAAATACAAGGATTCGGGGAGCCCCCCTCGAACAAGGGTTAGTGCAGATCTACGTTTACACCCTTGGCTTTGTAGTGTAAGTTTCAAAGATGCCTAATGGTCCCATTGTTGATGGCTCTAGTACTTTTCATAATTCGTGGAAGCTGCAAATTTGAATATGCTTTTGTACAAAATTTAATGATCAGTTTCTGCACAGCACAATCTATTCAAGAATGATTTTCGGGCCACTCGAATGTAGAACATGTTGTAAGAATCCCGATTCATCTCCGGCCCTGATTGAGTCTTGAAGGAAGAGTTGATGTCATCTAAAAGGAAGCTGTCGTGTTCATCACAAACTAGTTTATGTTTTAGTACACACACAGAAGAAAACTCAGAATCCTCTGTGCTCAGTGCTGTGCTCACAATCCAAACCAATTAAGAATCCTTAGACCCTACCAATGAGCTAATAGCCCGTCGTACAAACCTCCAATTAGGCATGTCTAAAACCCGAAGAAAACAAAGTTTCTGACTTCGTAAGCTATTGTAGCTCCTCGGCCAGTGGCTATTGAAATAGGGCAATTATATTCACACAACAATTTTTTATATATGCACCACATTTTAATTACAATAAAGGTTTCCAATATTTGTTCACTTTTACTTTTATGTCCTCAACTTGTTTTTTCCTCGCATTGTCATTCTTAATCTTCAATTAATTAATATATTTTGTCTCTAATCACGATTTTCATCCAAATATTCTACTAACGTGCATTGAAAAGATGAGCAAATATTTTGCTTAACTTTTATATTAGTTATTTATTTCGATTATTTAAAAATACGAGAGATAAATGTCTTTTTGGCCTTCATAAAAAACATTATGGACAAAAATCGTCTCTATAGACAAGATGTGAAAATTAATAAAGGGTTGATGATGATTAAAAAAAAAAGAGAGAGAGAACGTAAGTGTAAAAATAAGAAAAGTTTAGAGATATTCATTGTAATTAAAATATGGTATAGTTAATAAAACATATGGTGGGAATATATTTACCCATTGAAATATAAGTTTTGCTAAACTGAAAGTCATTGCCAATTAACCAGAAGGGATGGAATCACTTACTTCATCTTCATTTGCAAGATCCAATTTCTTCTTCAGGTACTTCTGGATAAAAGAAACTTGTATACTCTCATCCCTGGGAAGAAAGAAACAGATATGAAGTGTCAAATTTCCAGATTGAGAATGATATAATAGGTGGAGATTGTCGATGTCAAATTTCCACATCAAGTGTTTGATATAATTGAAATAGAAAGTGCAAGAGAGCTTTATTTTATAAAAGAAATCGCTAAGTGGTTTGAGTGTCAAGTGCGTGAATAGTGAATTTCGTAGACTTTTAACAAAGTTTAAATTATAATTTAAATTGGTCAACTACTCTTTTTACCCACAAATTTTATAGGATTTACAACTTAAGAACACTACTAAACAATTGAGTCAACTGTCAATGTAACGATCCGGCATCTATGTCCAAGTTGTTAACTTACGTACTTGGTATTAAGATTCAACTGAAGTTTCTCTTAAGAGTAGGTCGTGGGTTCGAATTCTGGGAACGCGATAGAGATTCGTGAATGGTAAGATGGGTTAGGCTCTTTCAGAGCGTGCCGAAGTAAGTTAACGGTTTGGGCATAAAGGTCGAGTTGTTACAAAAAATGCTCATCTTTTTGTAACGACTTGCTCAGTTGGTACAAGAATTCAACTTAAATCTTTCTTAAGGGAAATGTCATGAGTTCGAATCCTGAGGACGCGATAGAATTCCGTAAAGGGTAAATTGGTATCATGATTTAACTTAAATCTTTTTTAAGGGAAAAGGTCATGGGTTCGAATCTAAGGGATGCGATAGAATTCTATAAAGGGTAAAATGGGCTAAAGCCCTCTCAAGGCCGACAATACGTAAGTTAACGATTTTGACACAGATGTCGGATCGTTACAATCATTACTTTCTCTGTGTCTTTTGCATGTACAATTGAGTGTTTGACCTCGACTTTCATTATTTAATTTCTTGAGTGTTTTAGGTCAATTAAATGCTCGGTCTCTTGTGAGAGTTGATGAGGAAGACGCTTTATGAAGATAGGATCGTGGCCTTCTCAAGGGGTTGCAATGGTGACTGTTGCCTTGACAAGCCAAGGACCTATACTGAGAAGGTTTAGTGGTCTAAGGCCATCTATCCTCGACCTCGACCCCGACCCAACCTTTTGGTTACCCCGTGACTTATTTTACATAAGGTGTCAACGTGGGGCATAATTTACAACACATACGAGATCTTGACAAGGTTTGTCTTTCTCAGCAAGGTCCTAGTTAGGCCATACGGTGGCCACATAGTCACAGACAGATCATGGACTCAAAAAAGGCAAGGATGTTGGAGTTGTTTCTATTTCTCAAGTCCGTAGTGAGAAAAAAGAAGTGGGGTAACTTCACACCACTACTTATTTCACATTTTCCTATCCAAATAACCAATATAAAAGTTTCATTCATTTCCTCCACCAAAATTTTTTCGCTCTGAATCATGAATACAATCTCTTATTTATTTCATGTTGTGTGAGAAGTTAGAGAACTTAGAAAATGATCATCTCTCGAGTCGAAGACGCGAGTATCCTATAAATAGAAGATTTGAGACATAAGAGGTGCAAAAGATTGGAGACGTTTATCATTTTTTTACTGTAAAGGAGAAGTGAGAAATCAAACGTCTCCACAATACTCTATATAAATTACCTCAAAAACTTTAAATTTTCACTTGAGAAAATTTTCCCTTTGTCAATGGTTTTTAGATAGTCTCAACCTGTTCTATTGTTCTCTATCTAGAACTTTTTTTTTAATTATTTAATTATAGAACATATGAATTAGGAAAAAAAATAATAATAAAATAGCTCGTTATATTGTAAGAACGAACCCTCTCCACCCCCACTCCTCTTCTCTCCCTCTCTCGATTTCGACACCCAAACCCAGTTCCCCCACTCCACCCCACCCTACTCACAGAGAAATCATCAAACGGGACGTAACGCCCCCAATCACACATCCGCTTTTCCCCCAAATCATCCATTCTCAATTCCCCTTTCTCAGATTTGCAGGTTCATATCAAAATAATCCCTCTCACATCTAGTGTATTCACCCGCTTGTATGAATTATTGATGTTTTTTTAGTTTATCTTTCGTGATGATACTTGTGGGTTTGGATTATGTTTTTAATGCAGATACAATTAATAAGTTGGGAAATGGTCGTAAAACCCATGTTCGTCTGGTGGCTCTAGCATGCACCTCGTAATTTACGTGGTGGTGGTGGTTCATAGATTGGTTCCCCATTTCTGATTTGTTGATTTTAGTGGGTTTGAAGAATTACTGCGATGCCGAATCAAGAGGTGAAGGTGAACCGAGAGGCGGTCTTGCCATGCATGACATGCCCACTCTGCCGCAAGCTCTTCCGCGACGCCACAACTATTATCGAATGCCTTCACACATGTAAGTATACTCCTGTCATTGTGTAATTCTTTGGAATTCTAAAATTCGCTTTGAATTTCATGAGTAAATTATTTCCGGTGTATGGTCAGTGTTCTTCTGTGATCTGGATTTTGCTTTGTCTTTCGTGTTGTGGCATCTGGGTTTGGGGCTGAATTGTTTCCTGATTTGCACGTTAATGATCTGGGCATCAGAGATATGTTTATGGGTCTTTCTGAATTTTCCGTGTTTTATAAGTTTGAATTTTCCTTTTTCTGTGTTTATGCTCAGTGGGATACTTTATTGACCTGATTTCTGCAGTCTGAGTAAGTGGTGTGAGCAACTGATCAATTCGCTGAAAGATTTATTTATTATTTTTTCTTGAAAATATTGTTATCAAAATTTGAACTAGCGATGAACAAGCATTTTTACCAGGGTTTATCCCTCTATCCCCGCTTGATATCATATAAATTATGATTGAGGTGAAATATAAGGTACAAGTGTATACAATTTCTTCCTTTACTCTTTATTGCTTCAAGGAATTCAATTTTTATGTTTTCACCATGTAATTTTTAAATTTTTTTTATGAGGAATCTAATATTTTTGCCTTTGGATACTATCTAGTTTGCAGGAAATGCATATATAAGAGACTTTCAGATGAGGAAATGGAATGCTGTCCAATATGCAATATTAATTTAGGATGCGTTCCATCGGAGAAGTTGAGGTCAAATACTCCTTCTAATGCTCTCTCTCCCTGCACACACCTGTTTATTATTGCTAGGTCTTTTTCTTTAAATGTTTGATAAAAAGTTATGTAACTGAAGGTCAATAATGGTTCGTGCATTCACTTCCCATTTCCCGAAATCATTTTTTGACACCTTTGAAACACACATTTGTCTTATACTTAAAAAGCCTTCTGATTCTGGAGCTCATTACCTCATCATCATCTTTTTTCCTTTGTTTCTTTTTTCTTTCATATCTTTGTCATAGATACAATGCCGAGCTTATGGCATAAATCTCTTTGTTTCTTTTTTCTTTCATATCTTTGTCGCACAAATTTAGTTGTGCTCAACTTTTGAAATCTCAAATGTTTGAGGATGTTGATTGTTCTGTAGTTCTGCAAAATAAAGAAGAAAAATATCATCAAGAAAATTAATTAGGCATATTGGGAACAAAATATCAGATAGTGAAGGTCTAGATTCACTTTTATTTCATTGGTATTAAAGAACTTATGGCATGAATACTGTTATAGGGGAATTTTTTTGCAAGCAGGTGCAATTTCGGTCATTTTTTGTATTCATATCTAAGAGGATTGTAGCTGTTGAACTTTTCATCTGATGGTTGATAGTCTAATAACTCAGTATAAATTACAGAGCTATCAACCCCATAGGTACTTGTAAGTATCATTAAACTCTGAATTTAAAGTGGTTTATAGCTTGTTTGTTTACGCACTTCATCAGCAATTAAAAGTTTATGCCTGTCTTAAAGTGTGTGGAAGTGCATTAATGTGTATGAATATGTTAAGGTAGAAGGGATTTTATTTTTTATTTTTTTTTTCGTATGTGTAAAGAGTATAAAAATGAATTTTGTATATTAGGCCTGATCATAAATTGCAAGATGTAAGGGCAAAGATATTTCCTTCTAAGAGAAAGGTAAACACACCTGAAGTGGTGACTCCAATTCAATTACCTGCAAAGAGAAAGGAGAGATCACTCTCGTCGTTGGCGATCAGTGCTCCTAGAGTATCAGCACACAGTGGAATGACTGGAAGAAGATCGAAATCTATTGCAAGAAAAGCATCAAAAAGTTCCAGTTTTACAATAGAGAAAGCTGTTGACAAAGACGAAGATTCAGTGGAAGACCGCCCTGAGAACTCTAAGTCACCTGAGACTCTAAACAAATTTTCTCAGAATATCATGCTGGTAAGGGAAATATATCAGTTACATATTTGCCTTAATTTGTGGATTCCGCCTACATTTATCTACACCTAGTGCACATGTCTCGAATACCGTTCTTCGTGCTTACTGATATTGCTTGTACAGAACCCTAATGCTGCTGAGACATCTAGCCAACTTAGTCCTGATGAAGAAAGAGAGAAAGGTTCTGAACCATTGAAAGGGAAAGTTGATCTTTGGAAGCCCTTGAATTGTTTAGTGGAAGCAGCGAATAGGAGTAAATCTTCTCAGTTGGCCCCAGGATCTGTTGCTAAGTCGGATTCTATACATTCCCATGGTAATGAAGGAATCGTCCGTAAAACCAAAAACAAGGAACCAGGAACAAAGTCAAAAGTTCAACTTGATAAGAATGGCAAAGACCGCGACCATGTAGAATCAGAAAAAACTAAAAAAATGCGTAGAATCCAGCAGAAGAAGGCACGTAATTTTGGAGAATTTAGAATAGCTCCCCAGGACGTGCTCAATGCTGCCGCTGCTACCTGTGAAAAAAGAAATAATCCAATTTGGTTCTCATTAGTGGCGTCTGATGACCAGTAAGCATTTACTTCTACTAAAGGGATCATATCTTCTGAATATACTGGATGCTGTTGTCTATGTTGTCTCTGTTTCTGGTATTTTCTGATTTACTATTATATAATTTTTTTAGGGAAGGAGATGCACACTTGCCACAAATTTCTGCCAGTTATTTGAGGATAAAGTAAGTTCTTATCTGCTTCATTTCATTCTAACAAATGAATGATGAACGACGTAAATCAAACATCTTGTGATGTTATTCTCCACCAGAAATGCTTTGATTTAGTGACTTTTGTCTTAATAAATGAATAGACTTGCTTGTTGGTGATATTATTCATTTGCAAATGAAAGAAATATGCTCATTACTATAAATGTATGAGAATTCCAGTGAAATTCTATTTGTTATTTTTTCTACTATTTCGAGTTTTGTGCACACCATCCCTGTGATGGTTTCTTCCATTTCCACCTGTGATAACTTGTAACTGTTCTCCAGACTTCCTTGATATGATGCAATTCTCCAACTCTTTTTATGGTCCAACTGGAGAGTATAGTCATATGATCGCAACAATGTGTCATTTTTGGAGTTTTATTTTATGAGTCAAAATTAACTGATGATGCTTCTGTATGTTGTAGTGTTAAAGTTCATAAAGTTTAAAGAAATGAAGTTTTTATCGTACACATTATGACTGAAATACTATCTTTCTTCATATCTGCTTCATTCGTCACAGAGATGGGGGCATAACAGTTTCTTTTATCCAGAAGTACCTAAAGAAGAAATTGGATCTTACTAGTGAAGATGAGGTAAGCAATTCCATCCCTTCCAATTAAGCCCATGTTTGAGCCACATTATTTTTCTCATTCTCATTCTCGTACTCATTTTCAACCACACATTCTTCAATAAAATAATATTTTTCATCACATCAATAACATTTCCTTCTTTTTCAACCACATATTCCCCATCACTTCAACAGTAAAAATGCATTCTTACTCCCAAAATGTGCACCAAACAGGGGCTAAATAGCAATGGCTTCTAGTTTCGAATAAGTTGGATTTAAGTAGCCATTGTGGATGTCTGCTGCATGCACGAGGAGCTACAATGGCTTACCATGTCAGATTCTTCATATTTCTTAATTGGTCTTTAATAATACTTAGAATGTGTGAGAAGTCATAGTTTCGGCGATGAGTATGGATGATGATTCTTTTGCTATTCACTTTGTAGGTTGAAATCAAATGTATGGGACAGACAGTTGTCCCCACATTGACACTGAGTAATCTAGTTGATATATGGCTTCAAACAACTACTTCGGAGACGGTATCAGCCACTATTGGTTCATCAGCAAAGGACTTTATGATGGTATTAAGCTACACTCGCAAAGCTCCCGATCTTTGAATGGGTATCACAGAGCATGCATCGGGATTTGTGATTTCTTGAAATTGTTATCACTGCCATATTCCTACTCAGAGGCCAGAGAACATTCCAATAAGTTGCATAGAAGCAGATGAAAAAAAAAAGGCTTTACTCGTGTTTATTTATATCGGGATGGATGAGTGCACTTGAGTTCTTGATCTGTTTTGTTTTAGGTTGATTTTCAACTCTCTTTATTCCCCTTTAGTCTTGAACCTTCACAATGTATTACTGTTACATCATCGGAGTTTTACCAGCGTCATATTCTAGTTTTGTTTTGTGTATGCCGAACTTCTTGTTTTGTTGGTGCTAGAATTGTTATAGATAGTACATAACAGCTTCATGTTCAAATGAATTCACCTCTGTTCTATGGATTATGCTTGAAAAAATGATGTTCTACCAGCTTATGAACTTAAAAAAGCATCAAATCAAGGTGAAATAAGACAATTGAGAGGTTGATTACATTGCTACAATTACCATCAAAAACAGAAAGGAAAAGGAAAAGGAAATGAAAACATAATCAAATGACTATTCATAACACAAAGTTTTACTTGTTAAACAGTAAATTGTAATGATATCCAATATTCAAAACCCTTGCAACAAAAACTTGCAATTCTAGCCACAATTTTCATCCATTTTGCAATACTATACATCTATAATGCTAAAATTAGTTCAAACTGTTGTGTAAGTGGATCCAACAACAGAGAGCAATCCGCCATCGGCAACTTCATCTTCACCCAAGAACAAATCCTCTGTAACCCTAAATGCTGCGTGCAGAACCAAAATCACCAATCCAATTAAAATCGACACCAGAATATTCAGCCAAACGCCGGTGAAAATCAAGCACACAATTGTCACAATTCCGAGCATGATCGAGACAATACGATCATCCACCATACGATTGAACAGCACAATCGGCTCGTCGCGAAAGAAGTAGAGGAGAAACCAGAAGACGAATACTATCATGAACACGATCATGGAAATTGGGTGCCACAACAGGCTGAGGAAAAGTATCAAAAGTATTATCATCGCGTAGTTTACACGGAAGTAATTAAAATTGCGCTTGAGCCGCGAGGTGAATTCGCTGAAGCTGTGAGGGATGGAATAGGAGGCCGGATGGGAGAAGAGCTCGAGCCACGGCCGGCGTGTGGCGTAGATCAATTGCATCCGTGATTTGGCGCGAAGAAAGACTCCTCCTCTGGCGGTTTCGCTGCCGTATACCGTCGGCAGAGAACTGTACCCGGTCGACATTTTAATATTAATTTTATCTCGAACTCGAAAATACGAACCCTAAAAGAGAGAGGAAGAGCGGTGCTAACTTTCGTTTCGTTAGTAGCTGCTCATTTATCGGAGGGATGAGTACGGCACGGTTTCCGGAGAAATTTTGCAAACGTGTGCACGACGAGGCAAGACTTGTGTAGCTTCGAACAAAAGAAAGAGCTGAAAAAACGAAGAAAAAGAAAAAACTTAAGATATTTTGAGAGGGAAAATAGCAGCGTAGGTCCTCAATATTCCACACAATAAGCATTTGGGGTCCCCAAAACTATTAAAAGGAGCAATATCCCCAAAGAAAGGCATGGGAGAAACAACTGGTGTTATAAGTCACGTGTAAATTGATGTATAAAATAAACAGTGTACAAACGTTACGATAGGAAGGTTGCTGTTTGGTTAGTTGGATTGAATTCTTCCATCGAAATATGCATATGTTGGTCTATAGTATACAACAAACTAAGAGTCTGTTTGATTGCAAGGGTGGAAAGAGAATGTTTTACTGGAAATTGTAATTAATTGTGTTTGATTGGTATAATTTTTCATAGAAAATGTTGAAAGTTTGGTGTCCATTTGGCTTCGTTTTTTATGGAATTTGTCCATTAAAGTGATAAT
>CAIGRT010111322.1:0-14724 GCA_903798405.1 Fraxinus platypoda | reverse complement strand
TTTGCTGTGTCATGATACTGAAGCAAGCATTCACAATTGGTAATTTGTTGCCAAAACAAAAGGAAAATAGTTGGATGATTTTTATTGTGTGTGGGCCCCCCTCCATGTGAGGGGGGTGTAAAAGATTGTGTAAAATATTATGTACACATAACATTATCCTAATTTATTTGGGACTGATTTGTTTTTTTTTTAAAAAAATTGGGACTATGACTGTAATTAATTTTTTCTTTTTTCCTTTTGTTTTATTTAAAGAGAATGGTATAATAGTCATTTTACAATTTTTTAATTGGAAAAATGAATGAAAATAACATTTTGGGCAATGAAATGTGGAAATAAGGGTGAAAATGTCAAAAAATGAAAGGTATGAACGTTTTCCATAATAACAATGAAAGATAGTGATGTTATGTGCTAATTACCCTTTTTTTTATTACGAGGATGCGACCGCTTAGATGTAATTGCTTACGTCATCTACTTTGGCTTTTATTATATATATATATATATAAATTGGGGGACAGAACGTGTATGACATAAAAATGCCAAAACTAGGTCTGTCACTGTAGAGCCCACCAAGGTTGGACCAATTATATATATTTCTTTTCTTTTATTACCGTTAAAAATTAAAATGTCTCTTTCAACCACACGTTTACAGAATAAAATATTTTTCTCTTAAATACAAACATTTCCCTACATTTTAACCACACATTATATAAAAAAAAAATTATTATTCAAAACTCCATTTTTTAAAATAATGGTCATAAAACAGGGGCAACCATCCACAACAAAGAATCTTAGTATAAGTCCTGGTGTACAACGATCTTGACAGCATTATTGATAAACATGCCACGTGACATGTTTACATTAGACATTGTAAAAAAATAATTCATATTTTCAACCAATATTTTTTTACCGCAACCAACATTGTTAATAATGTTGTACAAAAACACTGTACAAATAGATTAATTGAATTTCGAATTCTATCAACTAGAGTCTCAAAAGAAAAATTAAATACTATTGTCTCATTGACTAAAACTCACTCTTAAAGTCAACGTCTATTCCTTATAAGTCGTCTCGGAATTTCAGAAATTGCTCAAATAAAATCTGCAGTGGAACCCGAAAGTAAAAAATACAAACAAGAAACTTGACTAAAACCAACCACTCCCATAGGCCATATAGACGTCTTAACCATCTTGTGGCAGTGCTTCACTAACACAAGAAATTATGGAGGGGTCTTCAGGGCCGCCGCATGACCTTATGAACGAGAGGACTCCTCTTCTGAACGGACAAGTAAGCACTTCCTTTTTTGTGTGGTTAGCTATTGGGTTTTGAATTTCAGTGTTTTTTTTTTTTTGAATTACTCTTGAAAACTGAGGCATTTTAGTACATGAATTTGATGCTAATTCGAAATGATTGATGGGTTAGAATATGGAAGTCAACGCACTTCTGATTCTCATCCTCTATTTTTGTTGTTTTGGACTTTAGTACTTTGAGATGCATTCTTGGGATTTGCGATATCCATTGAACTAGCCGAGTATCAAGATTACATTCAGATTAAAATTTTCATTATAATTCTTCTATTCATTTTCAATCACGCATTCTTCAATAAAATAATATTTTTTATCATATCAATAACTTTTCATTCTTTTTCAACTGCACATTCTCCATCAATCTACTATTCCAAAATACATTCTTCCAAAATAACGAGGCTCAAACACACCCTACATAAATTTAATGAATTTTAGGGTGTGTTTGAGCCACGATATTTTGAAAGAATATATTTTGAAATAGTAGATTGATGAAGAATGTGTAGTTGAAAAAAAAAAAGGAAAAGTTATTGATATGATGTAAAATATTATTTTATTAAAAAATGTGTAATTGAAAATGAGTATAAGAATAATAATGAAAATTTTAACGTGGATCAAACAGGGGTTTAATTAAACCTTTCTTGGTCTATTTCCTGATTATTGAAGCTATAAGCAAAACATTTTCGGGTTCCACGGTAGGCATGGGCATGGTTCGGGTTGGTTTGGTTTTGAGTCCAACCCATAACGGACACCGACTTAGTCGGTTTGGATAAATTTTAGAGGCGACTTTGGCAATAAAATTTTAGAGGCGACTTTGGCAAAAAGAAGTCTTGTTTTCCTGTGTCTAATTTAGTAAAGTCTCTTGATATTTGTTAGTCTTTCTTTCATTTTTTAAATTCTTGCGCTCAAATAGGAAGGGAGAAAAGGAAATGACACCCCGGAAAATGGTCAGCTGACAGATCTCGAACATGGAGATGCAGTACCGGTAAACTAAGTTTCATTTAAATATGCTTTGCGATCTATTTGGTATTTTCAAGGATCTAAGACTCTCTTTGATGAGTTCCATTTTCCAAGGAAAATGGAATATATTTTCCATATCCACACGAAAATGGTTGTTTGATTGTCATAATNATTCACGCGCCTCATTTTCCTTCAAATTGGTGAATTTGTTTTCCCATTGGTTATGTAGTTTTTTGTTTTTCAGCTTCCTTTTTTTTTTTTTTTAATTTTTAAAATTTTTTTTTGGCAATAAAAAAAAATTATAGATACAATGGTAAAAAAAATATATCCATTTTATTGACAATTTTCATACAAAACAAAGTCAAACGAATGATATTCGGGATGACAATTTTTTTATTTTTTTTATTTTTTAAACTTTTTGGAAATTGTAACAAATTTTAGACCCAATGGTAGAAAAATTATCACTTTAATAGACAATTTTCATGAAAAACTAAGTCAAACGGACACCAAACTTTCAACATTTGCCAAGTGGAAAATTATAACAATCAAACACAATTAATTACAATTCCCAGTAAAACAATTTCTAGGCAAATCAATTCCCTGTAAAACATTTTCTTTCCACCCATTTTCCACCTTCGCAATCAAACGGATCCTAACTATGTTATTTGAAATCCAGGCAGCAAATGTGGGCTTCAGTAGAGTATTTTCACTTGTAAGTTAATTTTGTTTGTTGTGCAAATTGATCGATGAATCTTGAATATTTCACGATTCATTTCAAGTCCTTAAAATGATGTTTCTTCACAGGCAAAGCCTGAAGCTGGTAGTTTGATTGTTGGCACAGTTGCTTTGTTAATTGAATCCACATCAGACATATTAGTGGTATGTACCATTATCACGGAGAAACACCTCACCTATTCCACTGATTCCCAAATTCGCGATACAGGATGTGAAATATATTTTTTGACTTTGTAATGTCAATTCTACAGCCAAAATTTGCGGGGAAAATAATTGACGTTGTTTCTGGAGATACTCAAACACCTGAACAGAAATCTGAAGCTTTGGATGCTGTCAAGAACACAATTCTCTATATAATTCTAATTGTCATAATCGGGTATATACCCATATCTTTGATCTGTAGGGTACTTTTTTCTTTCCAGTATATTGCTTGTTCCAGTACTTCTATTCTAGACAACAATAGAAATTTATGGCATATTTGTTGAGGATAATTGGATATTACTGGACTATAGTAAAGAAAAAAAAATGTTAAAAGATTGTTAATTATACAGTCCAGTTCAATGTTAATACCAAACCCGTGCTTCAGGGTTTGATTAAAAATTAAAGGCTTCAAGCCTCTATGATTCGACCATTCAATGAGTAACACATCGGCATCTGATTATTGTTACACATCAAAACCTGGATTATATTTCTAGGTAGTTATTCAAGTACAGCTAATCTTGGCATCTCATAAAATTAACAAATTCTTGCTTTTTTCAGTTCAATTTGTGCAGCACTTGGAGCATGGTTGTTTTCTTCTGCTAGTGAGAGGGTTGTTGCTCGATTGAGAAAGAATCTATTCAGTCATCTTATTCACCAGGTGAAGAAATTGTCTTTGCCAGAGTATATTTCTTTTTTATTATCCAAGGGACTTAATTATTAATAAATTTTGTAGGAAATAGCCTTTTTTGATGTTACTCGCACAGGGGAACTTTTGAGTAGGCTATCTGAAGATACGCAGATTATACAAAGTGCTGCAACCACCAACCTTTCAGATGCTCTAATGAATCTTTCTACTACATTTATTGGTCTTGGGTTCATGTTTACAACATCATGGAAGTTAACATGTATCTTATTCATCCTTAAGATTACCGAATACTAAAATAAGCTTGTTATTTTAGCATGTTATTATGTTTTCTTATCCGTATTCTATTTTAGTGTTGGCTTTGGTTATTGTTCCTGCAATATCCATTGCTGTCAGAAAATTTGGAGGCTATCTGCGTGAACTTTCTCACAAGACTCAAGCCGCTGCTGCAGTAGCTTCATCTATTGCTGAGGTATATTGCTCCAAAACCAATTATCTAGCTTTTCCATGTGTAATATTTCAGTTGTAGTATTCTTTAGTGCTACATTCGGCAATCCTTCGATTGTTCAACAGTTTGATGATTTCCAGTGATTATTTTGTGTCCTTTTCCGTAACTCTTATTGAAATGAGGTTCTCAAAGTAGAAAAGTAAACTATTCATAAATTAATATACCCTTGTCCGAAGAAATTCAATTTGTTATAGACGCTTATAAGTAGGTTAGGATTGTTCTTAGGCGCCAATGGTAATAACTCTGAGCAAAAGCGTCTGGCCACTCTTTTAGTTGAAGAAAAGGTGTTGACTGATAATTGGTCGTCTATCAAATCTCCTTTTGAAAGATTGGCAGTCAAAATTTATGTTTGTTTTGAAGGGAAGAAGCACAAATTGTAGTAAAAGCCGAACCAAAGATTTGATGGAATGGCCACCACACCCCAGAAGTCCACCGTTTTTTATCAATTTCTTTAGTATGTAGGAAGCTTGTTAGGATCGATTTCAACCATCTTATTTAAGACCAATTGATGTTCGTCCACTGAGAGCAAGTTAAACCTTTTATGACATTCAACAATCAAGATATGAATGACCCGATCCATGGGCTTAAGAGCACGAATATGAAAATCCGATTCATAATCGAGTTTAGTTTCGGTCATGGTATTTCAAAAACTAAAATCACATATTACACTTCAAATATTTTATAAATGGAATCATTCGGTTCTATATAATTTGTGGAATGATACGAAATTGCAGTTTCAATTTGGTTCCAGTTAGAATGTCCATACTTGAACCCATGATCTTAGCTTTGATATCAACTGCTAGGATCAGATTTCCATCGTCTCATTTGAAAATCAATTAGTGCCCATTAAGGGCTGGTTAAACTATTTATGGCATTTTGTTACCATAATTTGAATGACCAAATCCATGGGCTTAGCAACGGTCTTGATGCTCCCCTATAGAGCCGAAGCATAGCTCTACTACACTAATGAAAAAAGGCTCACGCTAGGCGCTAACTTTTCTCGCCGAGTCTTCTCTAGCTGGGTGTGACCAATAGAAAGAAAGGACCTTTACTCTAGTTAGAAATTCTCTCTAGCTCTACTCGTTCCAGTATTAAACTTCTTTCTGGTGGTCCAACACTTCATTCATGAATAGAGCTTTAGAAAGGAATAATAATTTACCGATACTTTTAGAAACCATGTGATGACATAAACTAAAGTAGTAAAAGGCTAAAGAGTGACCGACACGAAGACAAAGGGGAACCATTTTTCGTCCCACATATTCTTTACTAAATAAAAATGTGGCTGCTATTTAGGAAACGTTTGGTGCGATACGCACGGTGAGATCATTTGCACAGGAAGAATATGAGGTCTCACGGTACTCTGGAAAAGTTGACGAGACATTAAATCTTGGACTCAAACAGGCAGTAAGTTTCCTAATACTGTAATTTCCTCCTCATGGTAGTTACATGAAACAAACTCATCTAGTCGTTCAAGCACTCTACAGATTCACCATCTAATATCTCGTGCATTTTCCTTGTAGAAAGTTGTTGGTTTTTTCTTTGGAGGTCTTAATGCAGCTTCAACGCTATCAGTTATTGCAGTAGTAATATATGGAGCTACCCTGACAATCAATGGGTCCATGACTCCGGGATCACTCACATCCTTCATTCTGTATAGCTTAACTGGTAATTTCCCCAAAGAAAGTCAAATCACTACAACTTCTGGATAAATTCTTATTTATATCACAGCACAACAATTGTACTACTTATACTGCATCCTCAGGCAATGAACATCTGGGACATCTTTTTGAAGTGCTCAACTTTTAAAATTTGTAGTTGGATCGTCAGTATCTGGACTATCTAACTTATATACGATGGCAATGAAAGCTGCTGGAGCTAGTAGGCGAGTTTTCCAGCTCTTAGATCGTGTTTCTTCCATGCAAGAATCAGGAAATAAGTGTCCATTGGGGTTAGTTCTTCTGATTTATTTATTTATTTTTATTTTTATTTTTATTTTACATCTAATCTCCTTTGATAGTTAAACATTGCAAGAGAAATTTAAAAAAACATGCCCCATATGTAGCGTGTAATTACACTTCGCATACCGTCAAAATATTACATGTTGCTATTTCATAATAATAACTTATCTGTCAATTTTGTGTAAAAAAAAGGATAAATTTACACAACACACCGTGTATACGGTATGTAAATACACTTCATATACTGCATTTTCAGAAATTACAATTGATACTACTATTTGATAAGTGTTAACGAGTACGTATTTCGTTAAGTTTCCATTATAAAATAGGGAAATTATAAATGGATATCTTTTTTGATTTTATTTTTAAGTACCAAAAAAGTAACTTAAAAGGTACTCCTTCCGTCCCATAATGATAAACTTGCTTTCCTTTTTCATTTGTCCCAAACTATGGGCCACTTTTTTTGTTGAGAGTATAATTAACTTTTTAATTTTCTAGATATCCCTATTTAATATGCATTTTTATCAACAAATATGAACATCCATTATTCAATGCATGGGTATGTTAGAAAAAAAACATGAGTTTTCTTAACACGTGTGAAAATGGAAGCAAGTCTATATTTGCGAGACGGAGGGAGTAAGATTTTAAAAAGTTATAGACTAATTTTCAATCTTCAAAGAGCATTAAAGGTTATTAAAGATCACAACATTAAGATGACTTTGGACAATACAGATCTTGACCATTGGAAAATGAAGTCTTGCCTCACAAACTAAAAGGCTTCACTTGGAAACAACAAGTCTTAAATATTGATTTAATTCTTGTGTCTATATTAGTCCAATGTGTGTATATTAGTCCATGGTTGCCTATATAAACAAGTTATAATTGAAGTGATATGTATCACGATAAAACTAATCCTAAAAACAGTAAAAACTTAGAGCGAGCTGTGTACTCGAGTAAACTATATTGTGTGCAACTTTTTCTTATTAATGTTTGTTTTACATTGTATGTTACTTATTAAGTATTGGTAAGTTAAAAAAAAAAAAAATTATTAGTACTTTTTCCTTTTTTCGTGGAGACCTAGTGCATGTTTGCAGAGTTGAAATCATAATTTAACAGTTTAAATACTTTTTATCCACATATTTTGTAAGATTCACAACTACTACCCATATATGATCCATAAATTCCGTAGGAAGTTTTAATTTAGGCACTCCCAAACATGGTCCTAATAAAATATGTTATTTCTTAAAACTTATGAAATAGCCATGTGTAAATTGTAATTTATAAAGTCACAGTATGTGAAGTGGGACCTATATACGAGGCGTGATTTTTATATTTTCCCAATTGTTGATGAATACCTGTAGGAATATGTTTAACAATCCTGCAATAGTAGCGTAAATTTTAATTTCCTAATACATGTATGTTAATTGTAATCGCACTCTATATACAAAAATGTGTTAATTAGCCATTGCAGAATAGGCACCATCTCTTTGGTTCCCAATTAAGGTAGGCTCCACTGCCATAGGATAATGAGAACAATCTAATATATGTTTATCAAAAGATATGGTCTTTTTACAAGGCATGCTACCCTAAGTCCGTTCCACAATGTATTAAGCCGATAAAAATATCTCAGAGATCTACAAATTCCCGTGTGCGAAAAATGGAAGTGTCAAATTTGTTTGCCCTGTCATGTATTCAAATTCACTCGTTCTACTTTATAGTCCAACGATAAGCTTCTGTACGAAAATGATAATAACATTTTTCATCATAGAAATGAAGATGCAGAAGTGGAGTTGGATGATGTTTGGTTTGCTTATCCATCCCGTCCAAGTAATATGGTCCTGAAGGTATTTGATATTATCTACACTTTCACCAGTGCTGGGAATACTTCATTCCAAAAATGATGCTAAGTATTGTACATCGTTGTGATTTTAGGGAATAACATTGAAACTACAGACTGGTTTTAAGGTCGCATTGGTGGGTCCAAGTGGTGGTGGAAAGGTATTTCTTTGTCATATTGAAGTTCCTTTGCAATCATAGTCCATTTTCATGTCACTGTAAGAAACATCAGATAGGTGAACTGATGTATGGGGCTAAAAGGAAAAGAAAACTATGGGTATGACCATTTTTATGTGCTGCAGACGACAATTGCAAACTTGATAGAGAGATTTTATGACCCGGTCAAAGGAAAGATATTGCTTAATAGAATTCCTCTGGTCGAAATATCTCATGATCATCTACATAAAAAGGTAAATTTTGTGCTACAAGTGTTATATAGGTTACTAGCAATGTGAATTTCTTCCATGGTAATTTTTGGCACTACAAAAATTATATATAGAAGTAAAAGGGATACTTGCAACATGAATTTCTTGCATTTGCTGTTCCTTCTTTCTTGACATATAGAAAGCATGATTGGCCAAGCTTGAGTAAAAAAAATTACTTATTCATTTCTAACTATAACCAATCAAAAAATTATTTACTTTAAAACTAGCTTATTTACGTATAAGTTAACTCCTTAAGCTTGGCCAAACATGCTCTAGCGTGTTATCTCACTTAAGACAATGCTGTCAACACTATTTGATTCTACAACATTTTCTAATATCTTCAAAATGCAGATCAGTATAGTGAGCCAAGAACCTGTTCTTTTTAACTGCTCGATCGAAGAGAACATAGCCTATGGATTAGATGGTAAAGCAAGCAGCATTGATATAGAAAACGCTGCAGTAAGTTCTAAATTCTCTACAAGGACGAATATTCATCTCTTCCATAAAATTTATGATTGCATTTGCATTGTATAACAACCAGAAAATGGCCAATGCCCATGAATTCATAGCCAAGTTTGCCGAGAATTATCAAACACACGTCGGGGAACGTGGAGTGAGGCTTTCTGGAGGCCAAAAACAAAGAATAGCCATTGCTCGAGCTCTTCTAATGAATCCCAGAATCCTACTTTTAGACGAGGCAACTAGTGCCCTGGATGCCGAAAGTGAATATCTAGTTCAGGTGAGCAGCTTGGCTAAGCCTATAAAGAAAAATTTTGCTTTTAAGCTTCTCTTTTGTCAAACGGAAGTTACTTTTGTACTAACAAAGCTTACTTACCTAGAAAAGTAAACTAAGTTCGAACATGTCTAGTAAAGTAACTTTTAAACTTGAGTTTCTTAACTCGCGTGATGGTATTATTGTACCATGTAGGATGCCATGGATTCCCTAATGAAGGATCGGACCGTGCTAGTCATAGCTCATAGGCTTTCAACTGTTAAGACTGCAGACACTGTTGCAGTGGTTTCTGATGGCCAGATAGTGGAAAGTGGCACTCACGATAACCTCCTCGGCAAGAATGGTATCTACACAACATTAGTTAGGAGGCAACTACAAGGGCCAAAACACGAAATCTAGTCATGGGCTATAGTTAAGCTATACCCGTAACAATAAACTTGAAATTAAATTCTGCACATGTTGATTTTATATATACTGTATGGGATTAGTTCTCAGTCTTTGATTTTATATATACTGAATGGGATTAAATTCTGCACATGTTGATTTTATATGTACTGAGGTCATTGATCGTTAGGCTAGTTATATTGGAGGACAGTTCCCAGAAAAGCACACCAGAAAGAGATTGGAATTAGTTCTTAAGTTGTGAGAAAACATATTCAGATCGAAATCAATAATTGATTCTCCATATCTTTCTGGCACATGATTCTTGTCCTCGTGTTTATTTTTAAAAGAAACTGGAAGTGGATCATAATTTTAATCGATATTTTCTTTCCAAGTCAAATTAGAGGAACTGTGGAGGTAAAGTAAAATACATACCTTTTACTGTGGATATTTAGAATAAAAAAAATTATTGAATATAGTAAATGATAAATGCATTTTAAGCATTATCCGTACTTTTATTCTTAGTTAATTATATGTAAGTTGAGTAGTTATCTACTTAATTTGTTTAAATTGTAGAAAAAGTTTCAACTTAGATACAATTGGTTTGAAAAAGGGTTATTAGGAGCTTAATTGGAGTTGATTTGGAGCAATTGAATATTAATCGAATTACACTTGATCAAATGAAAGTATTAATGGAGCATTTGATAACAATTCATAAGTTTCGAAAGTTAAATTCGATATTTGGAAAGTTTAAGGAATAATTGTGAAGTTTCGAAATTTTTATCTGGTCAATTATTAATAAATTTTGGGGTGAACAAGATCTAATTATGAAGATTAGAAAATGAAGGACTAATTTGCAAAAAAAAAAAAAGGGACTCCATTAAAAAAAATGATATGTAGCATCAATGATGTTAGAGCATTAGTTTAGGTGGCTACACTTTATAAATTTAATTAAATGACTCGTGTGACTTTGCATTTAAATGAATATATAATTTAATGTCATATAATTGCCATATAAACTGATGCTTAGCACCAATAGTGATGAATATCGTTACTCATTGAAACAATGAATTGTTTTTTTCTTCTTGAACTCTTTTTAGATGAACAAGGATTTTGATCTAAACCTTATATTTTTAAATATATGCTATACACATATTATACAAGTCATAGGGGTCTATTGGAAATTTAGAACTTAATCATATCAATTATAAAAGAGAATCAAAAGGAGTGAAAAAACAAGAAATCAATCAATAAACAAGGATTTCAAGATTTTTACAAGAAGACAAGTTCTTGAAGCAAGATCTTCATTATTTTTCTCCTTTTTCCTTAAAAATCGGTGATGTTCTTTAATTCCACATTGTTCTATTCTTCTCCCATGATATGTAATTAACGATTAGTTAGGATGAACGATTTTAACCTAGTTTTGAACCTTAATTTTAATTATGAAGTTTTAGTTTCTAATTGTTGTTGTGAATAATTTTTACTTCTATCTTATTGCTTTGAATTGGTAGGGCACTAATTTATTGATTTGTGAGGAAGATGTGAGTTATTTGTTTATATCACGTAGTAAACATATGTAGTTTGGATAATAGATAGAGATACACTTTTATGGTTGCCGTGATCGTTAGATGAATTCTTTAGTGATTGAATAATCTTTTTTAGTGCTTATTCGAATTCACATAAAGATATGGCTGTCAACTTAATTGGGTAGGATTTGTTTAAACTTGAAAGAGGTAAATTGTTTAATTTAGAAGAATTCGACCTGGTACACATGATTGGTTGTTATAAAAATTGGTGATTGGGATTAAGAGAATAGTAATGATCAATTCATTAATCCCAACACTTAAACCATCATTAAAAAATTCATATATGCACTTGTTAATGGTTTTTGTATTTAAAATAAAAAAAAATCATAAAAAGAAGATAAACACATTTATTTATTTCCAATTGAATTGAAGATAAGTATAATTGAATCAACAATTAAATTTTAGTCTTCATGGAAATAATAATTCGAAATCTTAGGTCCATTTTATTACTTGTTAAGATTTGTACACTTGTGGAATATAAAATCAACAAGAAATTCTCCTTCATTTGGTTCCCACTCTGGTCGTACATAGAAGGCAAAATTTCTGAGTTTGAGCACTTCAATAGGCAACAAACCAATAATCGCCAAATCTTCCCAACTGGAGATGCCTCAACTGTGTCATCGTCCATATTTCGGGCGTAAGAAATACTAGAACTGTGGCATCGTAAATAATTAAGGTTTATAGATATCGGAGTTTGTATACTTATTCAGGAAGCCTCCCATTATTACAGCTGTAAGCGAGGTACTGTAAGTTAACTACTGCCATTTCAATTGGAAAATGAGTTATATACCCTGCATCCAACACTCTGACTAGCATACCAGTTAACAACTTTGCCGGAACATACCTACCAAAATTTAAAAGAGATCGCAAAAGAAATTTCAAAAGTTTGTTGGTAGGATGATCTACATCTCTTCGTAAAATTAAATGACGCAGGATAATGCCATTGGGAATACCCTAGAGATTACTGTCAGTGACATGAAAAAACTTCTCCCTTTGAGCTTCTCTCACACATAGGTCACGTAACAAATCATGGATCATGCACATTTTGATTTTACCTTTGGAACTCCTTTCAGAAACCAAAATAAGATTCCTATCAACAAGATCGAACAAGTTTTCCTCAGCCATATCTTCCAAAGTTTTGTTTTCCGCTGATTTTATAAATCCTTCGGCAACCCATAACTTGAAAAGTACGGAGACATTGATATCCGAGTCTTCTTGAAAGATTTCGAAATAGAGGAAACATACTTTCAAATGATGAGGCAAATAGTTATGACTTAAAGATAGTATCTTTGAGCATTGCTGATCATCATTTGAAGCTATCACCGAACTCAGATTTTCTCCGACATTTGTCAAGTGATGTACTGTTGTCATTGCCTTTGAGAAAAGTCCTGCAATCACAACAATTGCAAGTGGAAGTCCTTGTCATATAACATCAATATGTTTGGTTCTTTCATGAAAAATTGGATTTTTACACAAATGTATAGCACTTTGACTGTCTGTATATATAACAAGAAGATTACATAGTTCATTAATTTTAGATAATAAACCCTTAAGCTACAAAGTTTCTTGTATAGCCTCAGTTGCAGCAACATATTCGGCCTTAGTTGTGGATAGAGCAACAATAGGTTGAAGTTGTGATTTCCAACTGATACATGTCCTACACAAAGTAAACATATAAGCTGAAGTGGATTTCCTATTGTCTCTATTTCCGGCAAAATCTGAATCTATAAAGCATTTAAGTACTACACCTTCGTTACAGGCACTAAAACATAAGCCTAAGTGTGAAAATCCCTTCAAATATCTCAACAACCATTTCAAAGCAACCCAATGTTCAGATCTTGGATTAGCCATAAATCTGCTAAGTATTCAGATTCTGGATTAACCATAAATCTGCTAAGTATACTAATAGAATGGGCTATATCAAGCCTTGTACAGAACAAAGTATACATAACTGATCCTACAACATTTGCATAGGGAACTCTTTCCATATGTTTAATATCTGATTCATCTATAGGACATTGATCCTTAGCTTAAAATGGCCTGCCAAAGGAAAAGTAATAGGTTTTGAGTTATGCAGAGCAAATCTAGTCAACAGTTTCTGCACTTAGGCAATTTGTTTCAAAGTTAATAACCTATTATGCATTTTTCTAGTTATTTTCATGCCTAAAATTTTCTTAGCATGACATAGAACTTTCATTTCAAATTCAGCACTCAAATATCTCTTTATGTCATTTATAGCATACATGTTCTATCCAATCAGCAGCACATCATCCACATATAAGAGTATAAAAGCAACAATAGCATTTGCATATTTTTTTTAAAAATATAAACAGTGATCAAATTCACTTCTTATAAAACCAACAGTAGATACAAAATTATCAAATCTTTTGTACCACTGTCTTGGAGATTGCTTCAAGCCATATAATGACCTTTTTAACAAACAAATATGCTCAGCTTTAGATTTATCAATAAAACTAGGTGGTTGTTTCATATAAATCACTTCATCTAGATCACCATGTAAAAATGTAATTTTTACATCAATTTGTTCAAGTTCAATATCATAATGAGCAACAAGAGCCAACATAACTCTAATTGTAGTATACTTAACCACAGGAGAAAAAATCTTATTATAACATATGCCTTCTTTTTGTGTAAAGCCCTTAGCAATAAGTCTGGCCTTAAATCTTATAGACATCTTCTCGGTATTTCCTTCTTTAACACTAAATATCCACTTACAATCAACAAGTGCCTTACCTGCAGGTTTATGAACTAAAGTCCAAGTTCTATTATTCATTAATGAGTCAATTTCATCTTTCATAGCAGCCTGCCAATTCTCAAATTGTTGGTTTCTCATAGCATCTTCATAAGATCTTGGTTCTTTGAAGACAAGATCTTGATAAGAAAGAACATCAAGTGTTAAGTAATCTATATACCTCATAGGCTCTCTTATTTCTCTCCTGATTCTATCTCTTGATAATTGGTAATCACTCACATCACCAACCTGTTCTTCTATATCTACCATCTTCTTCAACATTTTGAGGATCATAAGTATTTTCGGCTTCTTCCTCCACATGTTCATTTTCAACACGATCAGATGGTAATCCAAGCTCTACCTGTGGTTTGGTTCCATTTCCTTCTTTAACTTTAGGTAGACTATTAGGTTTATTATCTCTTAATATTAGGTTTATTATCTCTTAAACATGGCATATTAGATTCATCAAAAGTAACATCCATACTTGTTAAAACCTTATATATTTTACCTACTATCAAGGCAAGTGGTGTGTTGTCATAGGCACCTAAAAATAGTTCTTAAACCTCTAAAACTAATGTAATAATGGAAGTAAGGGTCGATCCCACGAAGAGTGTGTAATTTAACAATTTATGCTTCGTATAACGATTGAGTGAGTTTTGTTTATAACGAAATCAATCTTATAACAAATAACAATATAAATTAACG
>CAIGRT010111292.1:0-15502 GCA_903798405.1 Fraxinus platypoda | reverse complement strand
TTTGAATTTTCAAACTATAAACATGATTTTTGCATGGTGTAAACTAAACACCTCATTTATGAATTTTTCCCAAAAACAATTGGTATAACCAAATTTATTATTATTTTTTTTTTTTTAAGGAGGTGGCCATGGACAAGGGTGGGCTACAGCCCAGCCCAGTCCAGCCCTACCTCCGCCACTGATTAGCCTGCATTGAACACAAATAACAAATATTTCGTCGAACTTTTATTTTTTTTGTTTATTTATATATAAGGGACAAGAAGTCTTTTTACATCCTCGTAGATCTTTTGGACTGAAAATGTAATCAAAGACTAGATGTACTAATCAATTGTAGGTTGATGATAAAAATATGAGGAAAAAAGTTGAAAACAAAAGTGCAAAATTGAGCAAAGATTGAAACTTAAATTGCAATAAATATGTGATATAATAAGTGAATATAATTACCGTTTCAATTTTCTATGCATTGTCATCATGTAGTTCAATTAAGATCAAACAAGAGATCAAAATAAAAACATATATTTGTAAATCAAAAGATTTACAAATATAAATTATTTGTTATCAAAATAATAAATATATATTGCACCAGTAATTAAATTATTAAATATTAAGGGCATTCGTAGATTCCCGACTACTTCCCACTTATTATCAACATATTTCGTTACACCAATTATTTAAAAATACGGCCAAATATATTATAAATCTCATTACATTTTTTTTTTTATCTTGTTAAGAATGGAATAATATTAAGAGTATCCAAATTTTTGTATCTTGATTATTTATTTTTATCTAAAAACGATATGAAATTTATTCAAATTAAAAGTTGGAGATTAAATATGATGATGTAAAGGATTGGTAGAGTTGAGAAAAAATGGCGTATAGGCTGGAAATATCTGTAAAAGTCTTTGCTATTTACATCTGCTGAACAAATGCATCCGTGGATTTATTCAGTAAAACGGTGCCTTCGCATTCAGCTTATGTAATCTGTTTTGTTTCTATTCATCATAAATTTGGTTTCTATCTATTTTCTCTTTATATAGACAAACATACATGTTATGAAGATGATAGCATCCTCGTTAGTGGCAATTAATATTTCGAGGATGAAACTAGCTACTTTTATTGTTGTTGTTCTTTCTAATATTGTACACAAAATATCATTGTAAAATAGATAGAACTTAGTGTGAAGTATACATATCGACTAGATGGTCGATTCATTTTAGTTAGTCCACAAATCAAACTCAAACCAAGAGAAATTCTTTTGTAATTAATATTAATATAGGCGTTAAAATCTCACAATTCATTAGCTCCAAGGTTTTTTTATTTTATTTTATAAATTAGAGTATACAAACAAAATAAATAAATAAACGTTTAAATATGTTCAAGAACGTTTTGTTCGACTTCTATTGCATGTGTAATGTTGACCATGAATGAAAAAATATATAAGAAAAAAAGAAAAAAAAAAACGAATACTTTTCTATATACAGTCTTCTTCCTCCTCAGACTTGCTAGTATTTGCTTCTGATTTATTTACTAACAAGTTCCAAACTAATTGCTCGAATTAAGCCAAAAAATAACTCCGGTTCCTGAACAAAACTTTTCCCCAGCTCGAGTAGCCGAGTTAACTTGGACCAGTAACTAACATTCAAGAAACTGCTGGTTCTCCATTGAGCTCGGCCAGCTGCAGCCAGTAGACCATCCCAAAACACCAAGAATTAGACCCACCTTAGAGCACGCACTAATCTGGGAGGGGAAAATAAAGCATAAATTATATATTTTCTACTAATAAAACATAAAATAACGACTTGAAGATTCATGTTCCAAAAGCATACCAAACTATCCAAGCTTGCTTCAATATGAAATAGCATGACCCCCATTCCCTTCCCCCTATCAATCTCAGCCTGCCACATTGAATGACAAAAAATAAATCAAAAATAAAATAATAAACGCAATGTAATTTGTTTCAACTTACCGTGCAAGAACATATGGTAATTCCCTCAGCTGCCAATGCCGCTGTGATGTCTGCCAGCATACCTGGCAGTCATTTATTAAAATTCCCTTATACATTTCTCATTTCTATCCATTTATAAATTAAATCATTTATATATTCTTCCAAAACGGCAACAAAGTTTCCTTGATTTTGATTTTTATCAGAAACACATGAAGAATTGCAAAAAAATTTACTATTTTCAAAAGTAAGTCTTACGTTACTGTCAACACAAGTAGTTTACTTTTTTCAAATTTTGACCCATTAAATAATTATTTATTTTAAAACGTACTTATTTAATTAGCCCTATTTGTCTCTCTTTAAAACAAAATTCTTTAATTCTCATATTCATTTTCAACCATACATTCACACAATAAAATATTTTGCACGTAAATCCAAAATTTTTCTCTACTTTTTTAACCCCGCATTCTTCAAAAAATCATTATTTAAAACATCATTTTTCAACAATAATGGCCATCAAACAGGGCATTAATTTTGAGTGAACTTTTTAAGCTTAGCAAACATGCTTAGACCAAAAAGTAGGATAGAAATACATTACCTCTTCGATCTGTGCAAACTATGCAAAACCACTGGACAGAGTGCCCTTGAAGGTTGTGCCAAGAAGCAACCTCGCTAGCTCGCCAGCTATCTAACCCAGGCAAGACTTCCCTGTACATGGGAATGTTGGCAAGAATCATCTTGGCTACACCATTGCCTTGAGATAAAACTTCTTCATTGGCCTTCAAACTCACATGCTGCATGTGCTTGTTATGATTCCCGTTAACCTTTGGAATCTCAATGCCACTCTTATTGAATTGAAAAATATCTTCACCACTTGCCTTCGACGATGACATTTGTGCAATGTTCTTCAAAATATTCTCCCAAGTGTGTTTAGCCCCTTTAGAGTAATCCACAATCTCTTCCGTTTCACTGTCCTGTTCAGATTCAGCAGTGAATTCCTTCATCGAATCAGCAGTCATTTCAGTTGCGGATAGGGCAGCTTGTTCCTTTAGAAACTGAAGGGTATGATGTCCAGGTTAATAGAGTGAACACCGCTTCTTGGTAAATTAGTATATTGTTATGAGACAGATATAAACCTACCTTCATTATCTTATGCCGCGCACTTCGTGTTTTTGCATATTGTAGCCACTGCTTCTGTCTCTGGAAGGAAGATTTACCTGAGAGCCCCTAAAACAGGAAAAAACTTGTAAGCAGGTAGGAAATGGTACACAATTGGAGAAAATATTCTGCCATTAGACAACAAAAATCAGAAATAGGAAATCTCTTCAAGAAGACCGGGAAATGTCACTCAAGAGTAACACAAGCTGCTCAATGAAAATAATGGACTAACAAAAATGACTATAGAAAAACTTCCCAAATGTAGTAGGAACCTGAATGTGAGAATTTGATTTGAGATGGGAATATCCGAGCATCATAACTCTTTATATCATAAAAATGAAACTTGAAATTAGCAGATGTACAAGTTTAATCAAGTAGGCCACACATGATAGTTGATACACAGCAAACTGTGCAAGGAATAGATAAGATGTATAAGGGGGTAAATACAAGTCAAAAAATTCACATCAACTAACATTATAAGTTATTATCTCCACAACTTCAGCATTAGCAAGCATATGCGTTGGAGAGATAAGATTGCCATTGACCTGCAAAAAGAAAACTTTGGTGTTTAGAACAGAATTCAGACAAAAAAATTGCAACAGTGTAACCAGAACTCATAAAGAACAAAATATCCACCAGATAGAGAACCATTACCTTTGCAGCCACCATTTTGTTGCCAATTTCAGTGTGCATCATATATGCATAATCGACGACAGTTGCTCCCTTAGGCAGATTTTTAATCTGTAGGAAATATGGAAGAACTAAACAAGCATTCCAAACTGAGTTCCTTTTCCCGTATATACCAATTATCACTTTTACCTCTCCTCTTGGTGTAAATACAAAGACGTGACTGCCTAAAAGATCTCTGGTGATAGTGTCAACAAATTCTCTGGAGCTCATATTCCCGACAAACTCCTCTTGCCATTCCCTAATTGCATTGAGCCAGCCTATCTGAAGACAAAAGAGAGTTCCACCGTTGAATTAGTGATGCAGTCAAGTAAAAAAGCACTAAATATGAGACCTCCTAACAGAAGAATGTTATTGATATGAGAAACTATAGAGTTAAAACATATTCTACCCTCTGGGTAACATTGGCATTATTCAGGCAAACTGTTTTCCCTCTGGAGCTACTGCCATTTGGCATATGTCCAACTAAGCCATTCACAAAAAATTTCCCACTATAATGTGCAGCAATCCCTCTTTCAGCAATCAAATCCATCTCTTCAGTTCTAATCTGCCCACCAATGTAATATAAGAAAAAATTGATTTCCTTGCAAGTAAAACATATAGTGAGATAACAAGCAACAAATAATCAGAATTACATCATAGACATTTAGATGATGCATGACTGCATGTGATAGAGCATAAAATAAGAGAAACTCAAAATGACTAACCTGAACTTCCAGCCTAAACATACTCTCATAAAGAAATGGTATAACTGTAGTATGAAGACTTTGATAGCCATTAGGTTTTGGGGTGGCAATGTAGTCCTTGATCTGTTTCCCAAAAAAGAAAAAGGACATCTCACTATGATTTAAAAACAATGTGTTATAAAAGGATCTCGAAACTAGAAGAAAAGGATTTGCAAGACATACTGCTCTAGGAATAGGAGTCCAAATTCCATGCACTAGCCCAAGAACATGGTAGCATATCTACAAAGGAAATTTTGGTTAGAGAAATACAAGAGGGCTGTAATTTGAAAACAACATTAGATGCTTCAAACTAGATAACAATTTACCTGCTGTGCACTACACAAAGGCCCAACTTCAACGCATGGCTTTGGTTTTATAATTATTCGAAGCTGTTAACCAAAATATTCAAACAAGTGATAGATTGTAACAGAGAATGGCACATCAAAACGATTGCCAAAACCGATGGCAGTACCTGCGCAATTTGGTTGACTTCATTTATCGAGCTTCTAGATTTAAGTACAGATTTATAGATGCTGCATATAAATAAGGGAATATGGAGTCATAGACATCTTTATCACACTATACATAATTCCGTATTGATAAGTGAAGTTTCTGTACATCTAATAGTTCAAGTTCTATCCCCACAGACGGGGTCGGGGAATGATGGTTTGTGGCTGTGGGTGGGGGTGGGGGTGGGGGTGGTGGTGGGGGAGGGGGGTTGCTATTCCGCCACAGGGAAGTAACTAAAAATTAAAAGAACAAAAAAGAGAACACACACTCACCAAGACGAACATACATGCAAATAAATTAATGCATATGAAACAAGAGAAAGAGGGGTCTGAGGATCACCTGTAAGGTTCCTTGCATACAGATCGAACTTCAGTTTTCACTGTCATAAGATCTAGGAATTGATTGTCCTGAATCCTCTTCATTAATATTTTGTTTGCCTAACGGAAGAATAAAACAGTTCGGTAGAATACACTGAAATAAATTACAGCTCAAAAGTCATAAATCCACCAACGCATCCGAAATTTGCTTGCTGCAATATCACATATTGGAGGATGCTACAGTGATAGCTACTTCTCCCGGTATCAATAAGATCACATAATAAGCAAAATTACCTCTTCGAGTTCTTTCTCGTGTTCTGTATAAAGTTCTGAAATTCTTCTCCTAACCTTACCATATTCTTGAGCATTTGTATACATAAATGCCAGATTTTCGAGTTCTGACTGCAAGCAAGAAAGTGGAAACATGAGGAGAAAATGCAATATAATAATCATCTACCAAAAATAAAGGAGAAATTTATAGAAAGAAGGAATTTCCGGTCAAATGACATGGAAATCACGAAGCACGCAAGGTTAATTTAGAAGCAGTTTTATGTTCAGGGAAATTGCATAATATAAATAGAAGTGATTGTTGACCAATGTAAAACCTTTCTGAAATGTGGCCTATAACAACAAAGAAAATAGTCAATCTGGGGCACAGATGCAAAGATAAATGATATGGTAGGACATCAAATAATTACTGGATATGCAGAACGAGATCAATTGTACAGGTTACAACTACAGTAAAACAAAGGGTTATAATGCTCACATCATGTGCAAATATATAGTTTTATATAATATTTATGGTTTAATTATTATAGATATCATTTATATGACTAATTACTTACTATGCATTTAGCACAGGAGAATACAAAAATTGTTTGGCATAAAAATTAAGTGGTGAAGGAGATTAACAACCATTCCCTATAGATCTAGAATGTCCATACTCAAGCTCCCAGGTGACCACTTTAGTGAAGTTTAAGGATGGTACATTCAACAATTCAAGAAAAATTCAAACCTTTCATCATCCAGAAATCAGAGGCCAAGAAGCATGAATTAGGATACATAATTCGAATACGACACTATACGGGTACGCTGTATAGCTTAGATAGGTTATAGGTATCAGAAATATCCGTGCTTCTTAGATCAGATGTGCAATAAATGGAAATGCTAGATTTGATGGGACCCACATGCAGTCTAGTAAAGGGTTTAAGCCCCAGGGAAGCAAATCAGTGAACTTAGGGACAGAGCAATATGACAATCACTAGTTAAGTATAGGGAAACAACAATGAAATTGCCTTGTAGAAGGCACATGAAACAATACAAAATTGAATGCAGAACAGACACATCTTATTGATTCAAAAACTAATCTTATAAATCACAATAATAATCTAAAATAAAATGGAATAATGCGAGAAAAAATAGTAATTATTTAATGGGTTGATGTAAATTTCAAACATGTATTGTTTTAGGAAATTTGTCAACGGCGCGTCTGATTCATAGGTTCAAATCGTAAAGGCTAAATCTCAAATAAGTAGATTGAGATAGCATACACAAGCTTTATAATATGAATATCCAAGATGATATAATAACAATCAGCACAGTAGTACATAGCTTACCTTGATTTGGTAAATTCCAAGCAATTTAGCCAGAGGAGCAAAAACCTGCAGTGTCTCCAGGGCTATGCTGGACTGGACGCAATAGATACCGTTAAGAACAAATTGGAATCAGATAGTAATTGAACAAAAGTTCCAATATATACACCTGCTTGTGTGGAGGCATATGCGAAAGCGTGCGCATATTATGCAATCTGTCAGCTAATTTGACAATTATAACGCGAACCTGATACGCCCAACACTTTGTTGTTAGAGGCTGTAGTGCAGAAACAAAGCCATTACAATGTATCTACACATACAAAGTGTAATACCTCTTCGGTCATGGCTAGAAACATCTGTCGGAAGTCATCTGCCTTGACATCTTGAACAGAATGATTCTCATCCTTAGACTTCAGTTTCCCAAGTTTTGATACCTGGAGTAACAGAGACAAATAACATATGAGTATTAAGTGTTCAACAACGAATGTCAACTTAACATCAAATAATCGATTTGAATAAGGGGAAATAGGAAAATGAAGTATGAAAAAGAAAAGAGCTATAAAAGAATTAAGTGCATGAAACTAACTTTAGTCTCGCCTTCAACAATGTGACGAACAGTAGTGCCAAAATCCTTCTCTATTCTTTCAAATGTAACCACATTTGTATCTTCCACCGTGTCATGTAACAAACCAGCAGCAATTGACTCCCAATCCAATTCCTGAAATGACAGAAATTAAGTAAAATTGGTTGTTATAATCAAATCAAGTGCCAAGTAATTAAAGAAAAACAAATGCTCATCTGTTAAAAGAGATGGATAAAGATCATAAATCTGCATAACTCACAAGTTCTCCAAGAATTTGTGCAACTGCAACTGGGTGAATAATAAAGGGCTCCCCACTGCGTCTTTTTTGACCATTGTGGGCCTCAAAAGCCAGCTGTTCAACAAAAGCCAAAAAGGAAAAGGACATAAAATTAAGCTTTGGCACCTGAATCCTTGCTGACTCAGAAAAGAATTGTTTTCAGCAGTATATTTTCCTGGAGCGAAAAATTTATATATATAAAAGGTAAATTCAAAAAACAGATGAAAACGAGAAATAAGAAAAATAATGAGCATTGAGGCCAAAGAACTACAAGATAATAAAAATTAGAACTAAGAATTTATGAAGACCAAAATAAACTTACATTCAGGGCATTACGAACCAATTTCAATTCTTTTGATGAGAGATAAGAGATGGTAGGTTTGAGATCCTGATACAATGAACAAAATTGCATCAGTACCATAAGTTGTTGCTCCATTTTGGCAATCATTCACACTTTCATGTTCAGATCAAGCCTTTCCCTGAAACCGGAGCAACTACATGGATTCTTTTTGCTTTGTCAAGTGCAATTAGCTCTAGAGTTTCACCAGAAATTGCATTTTTTAACATCATTCTACGTCCTACTTTTCCTCAAGGTTCAATATTTTTGGTTATTATGACACTCAACCTAACAGCACATCCACTAGTCATCTTTTGAATGTGTCCAAACCATCTACTTGACTCTCTCTAAATTTATCTTCCATGCCTGCTACCTTTAGCATTTCACTGTAGTAATCATTACCGTATTATCTTAGACAGATTTATTTTGCTGCATGGAGTTTCTTAGATTCACAAGCTACAACTTTCATGGGAACAACTGATGACAAATAAGTCCTTTCACATACCTCCCACAAACTGTCAGGAGAAACCTCACATGATTGTGAAAAAGATGGTAAACTAAGCAAATTCCATTTGCTAGTAGTCAAATGAACCATTCTCGAGCTTAAGAGCTTTTGTAGAAGGACAGAGTCTGAGGCTTCATGTGAATACCATCGTCCCGAATTTTGAGATTCAAATCTCTGGCACAAGTAAAAGAATGATTGAGAGGTTGGAAAAGAAAAGGCCACTTGCTGCTGATGGAAGTGGAAAAAAACGTATTTTGTGACTAAAATAGAAATAACGGATAATATATTTGTGAATCACAGTTCAGCTTTGGAAGGAATGACTACTATCATAAACTCAATGAAAAATCTAGCTCAAGACATACAAAGCAAAGACATGTAAGTACGCATAAACAAGCAGAAATTACATAAAGAAGCAAACACATAATAAGATAAACACGAAACATATAATTTGAACACTTTCATGCTTTCAATCTATTAGCCAACTTACTTACTCATCAGCCACGATCCAATCCACTAAGGAGTCCATCATGTTCCCATGTATAAAAACATCTTAAATCTAAATTTATCAATTAAAATATAGTCACTTGATGAAAACAAGAATTTTTTTGAAATAATCTACCAATACCCAAAAACACATCCCCTCTGTGATATCATATCAACTGGTTAGCTTAAACGCAATTTGTTCTAGGACTCAAAGTTTCTAAATTATTCCATAAATTTAATTACTCCAACACTACAATCAGAAGAAAAATGGCAATTCCAACAGAAAATCTTGAAAGTTAACCAACATCACAGAGAGCACAACAGCAACAACGAACTTACCATGTTTCTACTAAATTTCAAGTGAGCTAGATATAGCATGACAGCATTTTGAAACATATGTGTTCTATATCAGGCATGTGGTGAATTCCTATGCTTAAAATCTCTAAAATTAAGGTAGATACTCACGCATGAAATGTGATTTCTTCTTGCAGTTCGTCCACACTGCTGCGAAGGATGCGCGGTGCTTGCAAGAAATCCAGTAAGTGCTCTTGGAGCCTTAGAAGCGCAGGAGAGCACGCTGCAATCATATTTTCCACTTACATCCCCTTTCCAAAACTTAAATATATTCAAGCATTCTACGGACACTGCCAAAATCGAAGTGAACATTCTTAATCGCACAAAATTAATAAAAAAAATCCGAAAAAAATCACTCGCTCAACAAAATTACAAAAATAAACTGAAAGTAAAACGCACCTAACATTGAAGAAACAGAAGCCATTTCTAATTCGAAGCATCGGTTCACAAACAATGCACTGAACGAAACACGCAATAAACTATAGTTCAGAAACAAAAATCAAATAAGCAGAATCCAAAGCTCATTGAAATATAGAATCAAAAGATTCTTATTCGCGAATGGAGAAAAGACCTAGTTATTGAAAATTAGAGAGGGCTTAGTTAAGAGGTGGGTTGAAGGAAGGTGGTAAAGGCAATGAGATAATCTAGAGTGAGAAACAGAGGGAGGGGGATAATCAGTCGAGACCACACAATGCCGTACGATTAAGATATTTTTATTTTGCTAATATTTCATTATTTCTCTGTGGGCTGATTTTGTACGTAGAAAATAAAGCCACGATTTAAGTAAATGGGATTGTTGCATGCTGATATAGGCATCTATGTCGTCTCGAGCTCTAATGTCTCGAAGAGTGGGACATACAAAATTGGGACAAATGTCCTCGAGCATGGTACAGTCCTCGAGTATCTCGAGGACTATAAATATACGACTTACGATAACATGGTGACGAAGTCTTGGGGATGCATCTTCAGGAATTTATGGTCATTGTATCCTTGAGCGTTTTCCTTGATCAAACTCAAAGGGTATCTTCCTCAGGTACCAGGAGTCCAAGTCTATTGCAATACCTCGATTTAAGAATCTTAGGTCCAGAAGGAGTCTATCGTAGAAGATTTTGCAGTTAATGTATGATTAAACTTCTGATTGTGGTCCAACACTTATCACAATTGGAATTCCTAAAAGTAAATATGACAAATCCTGATAGGATTGCACCACCTAGCTCTATAAATATGAAACCATGATCATTATTCAGAGATATTTTTCATATAATTTTAGTACTCGAGCTTTTTTATATCTTCCCTCTTTGACTTAAGCATCGAATGGGCGACGAGAACACACATCGACGTCTTTGTTTCAAGTACTGAAAGATCGCGCTCGTGCTCATTCTTAGTCTTCAAGCTCGGAATTCATCATGTGCGATTTTTGGTAGCATCACATGCCATAATTCAATGTGCTTAGAAGAGAGATGAATCCACTCTGGACTCATTTGACAAAAAATTAATTTCTTTTATTTAAAAAGCGATTCGATCTTTAACTACTATGACGTTGAGTTATTATAAACTTTTTTCTTTTAAAGCTCAATTTACTCATAAAGACTATACCCTTTGTGTATTGGTTAATGCTTGTCATCTAAAAATGGGAATTGCGCATTCATTATTTTACAACATGGATTCAATAACTTAGATTAGAATCTAAAACAAGACTTAGAATATTTTTCCAAAAGTCAATTATGAAAAGAAATTTAAATGAACAATGTTTGAAAGTGATTTTAACGATGATAATTTGGTATATTCTCTAGAACATGACAAATACATAGAAAAAACGATGCAAGGAAATGGGGAATAAATCGAAGTCTACACAATTTAGGTACTAGAGGAGTAGTTATATGAATATAATGGCACATTCCCCTTCCAACTTCAAGCAGGGGATGCCTATTTCCATCTCAATTCACATAGGAATATACTTCAAAGAAGAGAAGGCATCTATACGTGGACACATTTTAGAGGCTTGGGTTAGCATACATCAATAGTTTGATACCCGTGTATAGAAATAAATTGATCGATAGAATGCTCTATTCCTTTCTAACTTTGAATTCGTTACATAAAATCGTATATTCGTAGTTTCTTTTTAAATTATACGAACATGTGAATATGAAGTATACTGCGCATTCAAATGGATATGTTCAACATGGATAATAAGGAAATTTCAGATAAAAATGTCTTGTATTGAATGTTAGGTATTTCCACTTAATTGAATCTTCGTTTGTCGAAATGATTTTCCGGATATTGGAGCTTATGATAATAAATCTATACACAACCAGTAGGGCCGGGAGGATTTAGATGTCCTCTCAATATAAATTTTGCGTTGGAACATGCAGATGTAAGTGGACCAATTGGACCCGAAGCGGCTAAATTAATGTTTGCCAATTCAATGCCTTCGCAGGGGAATGTTTGACTGCAGTTGAGTAGAATCGGAACTTGCGAAATTGTGGTACCCCTTATGTTTCTGAAGTGTACATCACTGATCTTCACCTTCGATGGCTACAAAACAAAAGAAAGTAAACAACACATTTAACGACACTATATAGAGTGGTGTCAATTAAATGACATTACTGGACCTGTAGAGAAGTGGGTCCCATTGAAGATGTCCAATAACGACTTGTGTTGTTACTCTTAACAAGTTGAACTTTTAAGATGGCACTATAAATTTTAATAATACGTACCTCACGTTGTTTCTTGGAGTAGTAGTGCTGATCTATGATGATGGGGTTTTCAACGTCATTGAGAACTAAATCTTGGAAATAAATGGAAGAAGCTTGGATTTGGGGTGAAGCGTGGTAGGTTTTGATTCTCGCACCATTTGTTGTCCTCGTAAGTGTGCAATTTGTCACGGTCACTCCTTTCACATCTTCTTCATCCATTCTCTTTCCGAGACTACCGATACTGTCACAAATGCAAAACACGTTATAACAAAATTTACCAACCAACTTGAAACGAAACGAAGCAGCACAAATTGTGTGTTTATTCAATTGACCTGATGCCATGTCCAGGGCCACAGTTGATTCTAGCAACGAGAATTTTGGAGGTGCCATGTCCAATAGAAATGCAGTCATCGCCAGTGCCAATGGTTGAATCAGTAAAATTGACATTAGTTGAATTACTAATGTGGCAGCCATCTGTATTTGGGCTCTTGCCAGGGGCAGTCATTTTGATGAATGAGAATGCTACATTGCTACTGTCAGTCACCTTACTATGGATACCTTTGCTATTCACAAAGTTGATGTGGTGCATGACCACATTTTTTACCTTCTTATATAAAAGAGACTGCACCACAACAGTAAATTAATTTTGACATTAGAGAACTCTTTTTATAATAATAGATTTTGCGTTAATAATAAGAAGTTATACAAATTCTTTTATTCCTTTCAATGTAAATAAGCAAATAGTTCTAGATAATATCTTACATCGACATAAGATAAAACTTATAAGCAACATTTAAGAGCTTGAATTACTCATCTTAATAAAATCAATTTTTTTTAATTAAAACCAAAATCTTAATAATATAGTATCAAAGCCTATCAAATTCAAACTTGAAAGTTTATTCCTTTCGTAAAAAAGCTCAAAAGTGTAATCGGATTTAAAGCCACCATCTTTCGAGGCATATTAAACGTAAAATCTCACATTGGTTAAGTATAAAAATACTAACCAACTGTATATAAGGGTTTGAACGACTCTTTTTAATAAAATTGATCTTTTAAGACGGAATCTCATGGTATAAAAGTTTTTGAAGCTCAAATGAGCAATTTGATTCATTCAAAACTCGAAAGAAAATTCGAATTTTAAAATTGGTGTACTCAAGTGAGCCATCATAACGGTAATATCCCACGTGAAACTTATAAATAATATATAGAGGTACGAGTTACTCTTACTAATAAGAATGACTTTATAAGATAGAAATAAGTCTTGATAAATGAAAGGCGTGCTTACAGCGGGTAGAAGAGGGCCAGAATTCTTTTTGCCCGAGAACTTCCACACAGCCTCTCCACGGCCATTGAGGGTTCCTCCACCGAGAACTACAAGGCCGTCAATATCATCGATTGTGATCCACGCTCCAGAAGTGAAAAGACTGAGATCGGTACTTGCCAAGATGTTGCCCTGAATTTCAATGGTTAGGGGTTTCGCCTTGCATGGCCCCTGGAGAATCATTTCTGCGGTGACAAAGTCTCCACGCGGAACAAGTACACGAGCTGGTCCAATTGATTTGCATGCCGCATTCCACGCCCTAACGAAAGCCTGCATTTTCAACATTAGTATTAATATATTTCCCTATATTATTTATAAAGATATATTTATACATAAATAATACAAATTCTGCTAGGCATTCTTTTGTTTCAAAGTAGTTCAATAAGATATTGTCGATATTAGGGCCACGTATAAAATTGAATCGAGCCACTCGAGTACTATGAAATGAGTGAATAAAAATTATATTGGACTAACTTAAATTATTCTTACATCTTTGCCAAACATACCAATCGAGCTTGAATCTCATGTCCATATGTATTTAAAAAATGTAATCTTGCACTCTACATTGGATCTAACTTTAGGCATGTAGGGCACAATAGGGGACATCTCGGGTTAAGGGCGGTCCGGCACCATCCAATTTACAAGTCTAATTGGATTCGATATCTTATCGCTACCTATCTATAAAATTCACACATGCATTAGACGGTCTAATGTGAGGATGCTCGTTGAAAACATAGTTTTAAAATAATAAATTTATCCCCCGACGATCAAATTATACACTTTTTTCCATCATTGTTATGATAAATCACACAATCTCTCACCATAGAACTCTCTTTCCTGGTATCTGGTCTGGCTCCATATTTTGTAACATCAAAAATTGTCTCGCGAACAAGGCCACCTGCTGCTGCAGGAAGAGCAAACTCAGCCCCTATACTCAACAAGGCCAATCCCAAGAGAAAACATGATCTAAATCCTCTTGAAAAATCAGCCATGGTGGCCTTGAATTCTTAAATGACAATTTTTGTTAGAAAAAAATGGAAAGAAAATTTTGCAAATACCCTGTGGCTTGTAAATGGATGTGCTTACCATTTACAAACACTTTATAGATTATTTTTGCAAGCTCAAGTTTTCTCTACAAAGGATCTAGTGATAAAAGATTGTTTGCCAATTTTAGTTTCAATTTTGGTTCATCGAATATTAGCGATGATTACGCCTAAAAGGGTTCTCCAGTTTTTGAGGAGTGAAAGGTTGTCTATTTTTTTTACCATGGAACGGATAGGGTTGTCCAGTTTTTGAGGAGTAAAAGGTTGTCTATCCATCTCTTCTTAAAATACTCTCAATTTTTCCTCACATTACGCACTCAAACTAGCCACCATATTTTATATCAAAGTTAAAATTTCAAATTTGAAAGCTACGGGCAAGCAAGTGCAGACGTAATTGTATCAATTTACGCATGTAAAAGAATAATTATGCATCTGTTGGGCAAATTTATACATGATTTATAAAGAGGAAATTTTGTGAATCCCATAAGATATGTGAATAAAAATAAATAATAATTTTTAATAAGTAACTGAAATTAATTATTGAGTTTGATTAAATTTATAAACCAATTATAAATATAAATGAGGAAATTACACCCACACCTGCTTTTAAATTACCATTTTCATAAATCCTGATTTAAGTTTCACATTACAAAAATCAGGTTTTGAATTAATAATTAATTTTTTTTTAATTTTTATTTACAATAAATTAATTTATATATACCCCCACCCAATCTACCCCAAACCCTAAAATCATTTTCCCATCCTCTCATCCCTTCCTCCCGTCTCTCTGCGACACCACGCCGCCGCCGCCATGCCAAGAATGGGACCCGTGAGTGAAGGCTGGGACCTTCAAATCTCATCACTCATCAGCCAACCCACTTAGTTTTCGGAACACCCAACGACAGATTTGTGGCGGATCTGTGGCTCTGTACAGCGGTGGTGGATCAACGATGGTGGTTGCCGCCGAGGACT
>CAIGRT010111284.1:0-13472 GCA_903798405.1 Fraxinus platypoda | reverse complement strand
TATCGACTCGTGTCGGACACGGACACGCTACCCTAATTGAAGTGTCCGTGCTACAGAGATTATTTCAATTATTGATGTTGGTTCATGTAATGTTGGGATTCTTCATCTTCTTTTGTCAGATAATGTGGTGATTCTTGACGAAAGACAGAAAAGAGATGTAAACTTATGAGAAATGGTGTATGTGGTGCATTGAAAATGTAACATAAATTGATTTGAATCAGTTCTATAAGAAAAAGAAAAAGAAAAAAACTTTTTTCTCAAGCGCCATCTCTATGTTCAATTGTTCTCTTTCCTCATCTGAAGAGTTGTTTGTCTTGAACAGCCTTTCCATAATCATCAAAATCATCAATTCATAAAAATTAAATATTGTATGAGAAAAGTGCAATGAAAAAAAAAAAAGATGAGCACTTCAACTGTATCGGCTTGCCCTAATTACTGTAGGAGAAACAAGAATTCTGAAATGTAGAAGCATAAAAGAAATAGAAAAATGAAATTGTAATTAAATAAAAATCATTGATTATTATTGGTTTTGAATCCACTATTTCGTTGCTAACATTTGTAACTTTCTAATGAACACCAAAAAAATATTTCTAATGGGTCATGAATACCAGCATAATTGCAGAAGAGACAAATCAGAGATAGCCAACGATGTTATGACTTGATAGAATAAAATAGAGAAGTATATACTGAAAATCTCTTGCATGAAAGTTATAACTTATGTACTTACACTTCTTGTGGTCTCTTTCTCTCCTTCGAATTGGAGATTTGTGTATTGGAACCAGATCCAGAATCCATACGAGAAAGAGAATTGAACAACTTGTTTTGGAGTAGTAAATTTGGGCATGGATTGTTAGGTTTGTTGATACTTATATTGAAGTTACAAGATATGAGTCAGCTGGAGGAGCACACACACAGTTAGCAGGAAAGAAGCCAGGATGGACTGGTGAAAAGGATGCAACATAGGAATTATCTAGAAGGAGATTAGTTAGGTTGTTTTCTTTATTTTTGTACAAATTGTATTAATTCTGTTTTGGCTACCACTTCACGTGTAAATTAGTTAGGAGGTTTGTTAAGAATGATTCCATTTGCTACTGTATATATTGAATGTATCACCATTTGTACAATCATTGATTAATATAGAGAAGTAATTGCAAAAGGCTCTCAGCCCCCTTTTCAGTTTGTTCATTAATATTTATCCTTCAAAAGTTTACATGGTATCAGAGCCTGTAATGGAAGAATCTAATTCAGAAAATACAAATTCCCTCACAAATGCAAACATCAATCCAAATCATACTCAGAACCCACAGCAAGCAGTTGAAAGGAACCCTGTTGCACCTTTCTCATGATCCAACACATCCCAACAGTCCTTATTACATTGGAAGCAATGATGGAAGTGGTCTTTTGCTGGTTACTCATGCCTTGGACTCAAACAACTACTACTCCTGGGTATGCTCAATGAAGAGGGCACTAAGGATAAAAAACAAGCTGAGGTTCATTGACGGTTCTCTGTGTGAGCCAAGTGATCCTAGTGACCTATTAATGGAGCAGTGGCTGAGGTGTAACAACATTGTCATAACATGGATGCAGAATGCTATGGCCATTGACATCAAGAGCATCACCATTTATGCTGAGACTGCCCATCTTCTTTGGCTTGACCTTGAGCAACGTTTTTCTCAGCAAAATGCCCCACGCATCTTTGAGGTTAAAAATGACATCACGACCTTGATGCAGAACCAAGACTCCGTAAGTGTCTACTATTCCAAGCTCAAATTCTATTGGATGAACTATGAGAGTATCCCTAATTGTACTTGTGGGGGCTTGAAAATAGCCGTTCTAAACCAGCAAAGAGACTGGGTTATGAAGTTTTTAATAGGGGTAAATGACTCATAAGGAAATTAAAGCTCAGATCCTACTAATTAAACCATTCCCTAGCTTGAATTAGGTATACTCTTTGATTCAACAAGAAGAGAAAATGCGAGAGATATCTAATCCAAGCCATGTGAATTCTGATTCAATGGCATTTTTGAGCAAGAAAAATTACAGGAAGGATGGAAATCAAAACTTCTCTTCATAGAAAAAGGACATATTACTGCACTTATTGCAAAATCACAGTCCACTCCCTTGAAAGGTGCTTCAAGGCAAATCCTAACAAGCCACCGTGCTCTTATTGTCAAGTGCCTGGGCACTCAGTTGATAAGTGTTACAAATTGCATGGATTTCCACCAGGACACAAATTTAATGACAAAGGAAAGGCTGCTGTTAATATGGTCTCTGCAGGAATAACACATAACCAAGAAGTGGTGAAGGACAAAGGCCAAGTATTCTTAAGTCAGGAGAATACTCTCAGCTGATAGCACTCCTCAAACCAGCAACAACTTCTTAGCAACTCCCTTCCTCATCAAACAATGCCCAAACATCTGCTAATCCTCTACCATCAGATGATTTTAATCACAAAATGTCTGGTATACCACTAAGTTTAAATGCTTTTCATTATAGGGATGGAAACATTTCTGAAATTCCATGGATCCTTGATACAGGAGCAACTAATCACATGATCTATTCTACTTCCTTTTTCACATCCATCCAAGCTAATGTGTCCAATTGTGTGGGATTACCAAATGGAGAAAATGCTCCAGTCACACACGTTGGGACTGTCAAAATCTTAGAAGATATTACTCTACATAATGTGCTTTGTATTCCTAGTTTTTCCTTTAATTTGATTTCAGCAAGAAAACTTTCTCAATCCCTAAATTGTTGCCTCATTTTCTTCTTTAACTACTGTTATATTTAGGACCTTTTGACTTGGAGAACGATTGAAATGGGTGAGGTGAAAGGTGGACTGTATCACATGATGAAGAAGCAAGTTTCTCCCTTAGCTTTGTTAGATGTTCTCAATCAATTCAAGTGTCTGCTTTCTTCCTCTGTTTCCTTTATTTCTGCTACCAAAACTCATAAGGACTCTGTCTTATGGCACTACAAATTAGGCCATTCTTCATACTCTGATTTCACCTCTAATGGAAACCTCCATATCCTTGCACTCCCTAGTACAAGCCAATGTTCCATTTGTCCCTTAGCAAAGCAACACAGGTTACCTTTTAATGTTAGTCACCGCAAGACAAGAAAATGTTTTGAACTAATTCATTGTGACATTTGGAGACCCTGTAATGAGTTCAACAGAGATGGATCTAAGTATTTCTTATCTATTGTTGATGATTTTAGTAGATGTACATGGATCTACATGCTGATTTTTAAATCTGATGCCACCACTGCCTTACAGAACTTTTGTGTCATGGTTGAAAATTAGTTTGAAACAAGAATTAAGATTGTTAGAACAGATAATGGAGGAGAATTCAACATTTCACAATTTTATCTGGAAAGAAGAATAATACATCAAAGAACTTGCGTTGAAACACCTGAACAAAATGCTGTGGTAGAAAGAAAACATCAACATATTTTGAATGTGGCAAGAGCTTTGCAATTTCAGAGTGGACTCCCTTTAAAATACTGGAATGATTTTGTGTTGACGGTGGTATATTTAATAAACGGGACACCAACTCCAATTTTAGACAACAAAAGTCCCTTTGAAATACTGTTTGAAGCCAAAGCCAACTATAGTCATCTAAGGGTTTTTGGATGCCTTGCCTTTGCCACTACCCTTGTCCATGGTAGGCACAAGTTTGATCCTAGGTCCAGGGAGTGTGTCTTCATTGGCTATCCTTTTGGGGTCAAAGGATATAGACTACTGGATTTAAAGACAAGGAAAGTACTCATTTCAAGGAATGTTATTTTTCATGAAAACGTATTCCCATTCCGAAACATCAATCCCATCAGGAATGACTCCTTAACTGATTTCAATCATCTAATTAGTTTTACACAAAAACCCTGTAGTTTGTAATGATCCTATCATTCCCCCATTTGATAACACTAATAACATGGATGCTGAACATGAAATTCTAAGCCACTCAGAACCTCCTAATTTTCATGAGGATACCAATAATCACATAGAGCCACTTGCCACTGATGTTTTAGGACCAAATCAACATGTTGTTAGTCATGTACCTCGCAGGTCCAACAGAATTCGAAGGGGCCCTTCTCACTTGTAGGATTTCATGTGCCAACAAGAATCTTCACCTCTCTCGTTTCAGAAGCTCAACAATCAAAAGGGAACTGGTACCACAGGTAGTATCTTTCCAATGGAGGTCCGGTGGTTGACCGGGGATTTTTGACTTCAAAGGTGGCGGCTTAGGGGTGATGGTTTTTTCAAATTTGGAGTCGTTTGTATCTTTTAAAAAGTTTGGACACATAATTGCAATGTGTTCTTTCTTTTTCTTTTATTTTGCTTTTGTTATATTCGGTGGTTGACCGGGGATTTTTGACTTCAAAGGTGGCGGCTTAGGGGAGATGGTTTTTTCAAATTTGGACTCGTTTGCACCTTTTAAAAAGTTTGGACATATAATTGCAATGTGTTCTTTATTTTTCTTTTGTTATATTTGATTAGGAGGATAAAACCATCAAAACATGGTGAAAAAGACCTTCGGCGCACGAAACGTTGAATGTAAGGGCATAAATGTCAAGAAATGAAAGGTATAGACGATTTCCACAATATATGTCAAAGGTATGAACGTTTTGCACCAATTACCCTTAAGAAAAATATTACTGAAGTTAACGAAATTCATTCCAATGACTTTTACAATGTCATCATGTTTAGGAACCGGCAAACAAGAATGAAAATGGCAAGGAAAGTCAATAATACAATTGCATAACACTCCAGCCGTCAAGGACACATCAACATCTTTCACAGTGAAAAGATTTTGTTCTCTGATTTTTATTTAGAACAATTTCCACAAAAATAGCTGTTAGTATATTTTCTATTTTTGTGTTCTAATAGAGTAAAATGATATTAACCGTCAACTATCAAATTGTGTGTATTTAGTGCAAACGTGATCAATGAAATCAACACTTCTTTCAATCTTTCCATTTTAAGAAGACACGCGCTAGGGTTTTTCACGAGTACAACACAGATACCAGATATACTACCAGTTTCTTCTTGATCACATCATCAATTGGAATGCAATTGTTTACAATAATGTCCACATATAGATTAAAATTTTGGGAGGAATTGATCGATTCAATATCTAATTATAAGGAGGTTGAGTAGCACATCTGGATGTAAAGAGCTCCCGATCTTGCATATGCCACAAGAATTAAGGTTCATTACAACACATCAATTGGGAAGATTTTGGGATTGCTTTCACTTTATCAAAAAATTAGCTGGCAATACATCATTTGTAACATATGAAATCTGAAACAAGGCCTACAAGACTTTGTTACCAAATGAGGCTCAATAATATCTCAAATTTTTAGAATTCTTTTCCACAATGGTGATCTTGACTTCCTTGTTTAGATACACTATTTTGAAATCAACAGCCGGCCCCATAAATAATCTTTCTTTGTGAACTCCCACCAGAGTTCACAACCAAAGGCTTTGTTTATATCACTTGAGCTTATGCATCCAGTGCACCTTCTTATGGTTATCAAGCAACGAGACTACTAAATATACAACAATTGCTATGACTTATTTTTAAGAAATTTTCCTCATTATCTTCCCCTTAATTTGGAATAACCAAGCTGAAATAAAATGCAACTTGTCCCAATAACAATATTTACACCTAAATGGGATAATTGGCCCCTTCAATAACCATAACAAAACAACAAAATAGAAACCAACCGAATTTTAAAGATTTAACTATTTAAACAAAATAAACTATAATACGGATACAAAATATAGAGAGATACCAAAAGTGGTGCAAAAAAGTAAAAAAATAATGACTACATGCTCTATGTATACAAATTAGCTTGGTAATGTGGCTCCGACTCCAGAATCAAAAGGTTGTATCTCCAAAAGCTTCCAAAAACTCACCTGCTACCAGATATAAAAAAATCATTGAAAAATATATGAGTTGGCGGCTCAATGAGTAGAGAATTTCGAAAATAATTATACCTTTTCCATTATACATATTTATGAAAATTTGAGTTCACTTCACTTAAAAATTAAGAGTATAACATCCCATGATAATAGTAAGGATTGTGTGACATTCTCGTAACTCAGTTTAGTAGTGTTAGAAAATATAATTTAAATATATATATCATCGTGTCATAATATAATGGAAAATCTCGTAAAAAAATATACTCTTAACAAAAAATTGTAATTTGATCTTATGCGTGTATAATGCCCCCATGGGCTAAGCACCACTTCCCGCGGACCTAAAGCCCTTCGGTGCATGAAAGTGGTTCCAAAGAACTTCGAAAATACATTCTAGTATACAACCATGACCCCTTAGTGCACTATACTACATGATCAAGACCCATCAATGCACTTGAATAGATATAATCACATGTACTTTTCTGATAGAGTTCAACGTCGCATATTTCTCATTTCTTGTTTCATAAGTAATCAATTTACAATCTTTGTAATTTCACAAATATCAAACTGCCATTATAATCGCATAATTGACAAATAATTTTTAAAAAAATCACATGTAAATCTTGCAAATTTCAATGGAGCGTCAATAATAAAATAAAAATCCCAATTCTAATCCTTGTCCGTTTCCCTTTCTTTCTCGGTTGGCTAAAGCTTGCGATAATACAAACTCCTTAATTCCGAAACACATTTACACATATAGAAATCAAAATCCCATGTAATGCCATCCAATTTCAGTCTTTATCATTCCATTTTTAGTTCGTATTTCTCCTTTCTTCTTTAATTAATTTAAACTCTTTTCTCCATTTCATGTACTTACCATCTTTTCCCATTTCAATACACATGTAAACAATAGCAAATTTTTGAAATTGTAATTTCCCCTCTTACCTTTTTGTTGTTTCCAAACAAGGAATTAATTTCAATCAAGGAGATAACCCAATTCCAAGCCTCAAGTTTAGTGCTATTGTTCCTTCTTCTTCTCTCTCTCTCTCTCTCTCTCTCTCTCTCTCTCTCTGTGAATTCTCCTCATTGGTTAGGTTTAATGGAATGAAGAGAATGAGATAAGGCTTGTTTTAATCCTAAGGCACTTTACTGCCTAAATTTTCAAATTTAGTTCGCTGACTTTTCTTTCTTTTTTCTTTTTTTAAAAAATAGACCAGGATATTCCAGGTAGGACGTTTCTTGAACCACTTTCTGATGAATGGCCCTGCTGCCAATGAGGGTTATTAGCGCTCACGGGTGAAGGCCAACCCCAGGAGCCACTGGTTGAATTTTTTGCAGTAGATAATCCACCACCAAGGCGTGCAGATTGTTTATCTAAGAGCATAGCCCATTGATGACTTCAGAAATTGGTCGTGGTGTGAAAAGATTGAAAACATCCTCAAATTTTGTAAACTGTGGTGAAACACTGGATGTCTATCCAATATAAAAAACAACCAACCCTAGAACTTAATGCAAAAAAACGTTTATAAGGGACAGAAACCCTAGGATAAATAAAAAGACCAAGTTTCACTTTTGTAATTAAAGGCTAGTGATTATTTAACATAATAAAGCTGAAACTTGAATAAAGGCATTAGATGCCTGGAAGTCAATTGGCTGAACAGGGGATTATTTTGCCATGCCCTGGTTCTTGTGCTCATCCTGTGCTTCCACATAATCTAAGGCCGATACTTGTACGCCATCAGTTTCCCATGAAACTGGAGTATGAGTTAAGCATCTGTTCATGCTGCAAAATGTAACAAAAATGAGTTCACCTGTCTTCTTCATAACTTGTATATAAAAGTTAATTTTTTTCCTAAGGTAATAAATTCGGAATGCTTCGCTCCTTTGTACTAAGTATTTCTAGTCATAGGCGAGGTAGAGTTAATTCCATATCCACTACCTAGGCACACATGGATTTTCTTTATAAAATAAAGATGGAAACAATCACCTCTTCTTTCAATAAGGCATTTTCCATTCTTAATGTCAGTAGATTAAGTTGCCTCGCCTCTTCATCAAGACGTGGGCCAACACAAGTCGGGCAGATGATGTTACGCAGTTCCTCTTTCATTGCTAAATTCTCACAGCGCATTCTTTCATTTTCAGATCGAAGGGTGTCATTGTCTGCTCTCTTATTTTGAGCCTAAAATATATGAAGTACTTGATGTTAATTATCAGCAATGAAATGGGAGACAGAAATATATTTGTATAAATCAACTATACATATATATATATATATATATATATATATATATATATATATATGGCACCTTCATCTGAGTTCTTTTATTTTGAAACCAGGACTTTATCTGATTGGGTTGAAGTTCTAGTTCCCTGCTCAATTGTACCCTCTGATTCGCATCTGGTTTTGGGCATTCCTTAAAGAACCTGCATAATTTCCATCATTGAGGAGAAAAATATTCATGTTTTTGATTGAGTAAATCCAAAATAATTGAGAGATTTGAAACCCTCAACATGAAAATCTAAAACAGTTGAACCAAATACTTTAGCTCTATACATACGCAGGTACAATAAAAAAAGTTCAATATTAATTACTGCATCAAGAAAGTCGTCACCGTGACCTAGTATAAAAAATATGGAATATCTTTTACTTTTTGCATTAACACCAATATTCTTAAATAACTAGAATATGGAATTTTATGAAAAAAGAACACTCAAAATAGTAACCCTTATCTGAATTTGGATTGCTTTGTTTAAAAAACAATTAAACTTGTAAAAAAAAAATTATAAATCATCCATAAGAAAATCAAGTGTTCTATATTTTAATCTTACGCTTCAAGCTGTTGTATTTGTTGTATTGAGTGTCGATGGGTTGGTTTCCTTCCCCTCCGAGAGTTTGAGGCCTCTTCATCGCGTGATCCACTTCCACAATACCCAGAATTCATTGCTTACGGTTTCTCTACTGTGTCAGAAAACTCTGCCAATGTGAGAAGTTCCAGTCACAAAATGAATATACAAAATGCACATCGATTTTCTAGCTGATTTCAGTTTAGATATATGTATTCACCACTTTGTCATATAAATAAGTACAAAATTACAAGAAGCTAAGAAGTGTACCTACTTCAGATATTTAAGAAATAGACTCCAAAATATTCAGGGACGGGATTCTTTGTTTGTGTGTGTGCAGCTCATGACTCCGCAATATTTGGGAAAGAATATGGAGGTTGTAGGGTTTCACATTGTTGAGTAATTGGTCATGAGTAGAGATTGACTTCAGTGTGAAACAACTAAGAAAAACACCACCGCTTTATGGTAGTAATTAAAGTGAGGATACCATAATAAATATGGATGGAGACCAAGGTAAATGCAATTAACAATAAAAAACACAGACCTTTTTTACTCAATTTTCCCATTTATTTCATTAGCTTATTAGGTGGATTCATTTATTAATTTTGAATCACTCTTGCCTCGGATATGAAAGTTAATATCACAATCCAGCTCTATTAAGTATCTGCATTAATGATTAAACCACAAGTACATTAATATACTCAAATCCATTTTAACTTTCACAGAAATGAACTGCACAAATTCATAATGCTTAACATCCTTTATTATCTGTGTCCTTAGTATCTCACGTGAGTAAAGATTATTTATAGTAAATTATAAAAGTCAAATTTCCTGAATAATGGTGGGACTAATAATCTAATAGATTAATCATATTTGTTTAAGCTATACCATAACTACTCTTGCATTTTTCTTGTCAAAAATGTTCTTGGTAGCAGCACATTGCAAATATTTACTTGGAAAACAAATGATTATACACCGATAAAATTATTATCCTACAAATGTTTGTCACTTCTTTGGTTGACTGAAAATACAAGTAGAACTATTTTTCGCTGTTGAAGCCACGAAATTCGTTGTTAATGATAGCCACCAGAGGAATATTTTCAGCTGACATTATGTTTCTACTTTGGGGTGCTTGAATGTTTCTAATGGAAAATCCGTTGGTTATCTTTACCTATTGACTTCTTATCGGTAAAAGCAGGGATAGATAAAGGAGGGCCTTAGGTAAAAGCAGGAGTGAATTGCCTATTTAGTCATTGAACTTTCAGTCATGCTTCCAAGGAGTTACTGAACTTTCAAAATCACCTAAATCATCACTAAACTTTGCAAAATGTTTCCACGAGGTCACCGAACTTTAAAAATCACTTTATTCATCACTAAACTTTGCAAAAGGTTTCCCAATGGTCACTAAACTTTGCAAAATGTTACCTAGGAGATCAATGAATTAGTGACCCCTAGGAAATATTTTGTAAAGTTCAGTGACCTCGTGGAAATCTTTTGCAAAGTTCAATGACCTCGTGGAAATCTTTTGCAAAGTTCAATGACCTCGTGGAAATCTTTTGCAAAGTTGAGTGATGATTTAGGTGATTTTGAAAGTTCGGCGACCCTTTAGAAGCATGGCTGAAAGTTCAGTGACTAAATAGACAATTCACTAGTAAAAGCAGGGACAGTTAGTCTTTAGTTCATCTGTAGAATTCGTCCACAAACTTTCAATGGCACTTTTCAATTTCCAACATTTGCTTCCAAAGTATGACTGTTGTTCCCGGGCCTTAGGTAAAAGCAGGGACAGTTGGTCTTTATTTTATTGACTCTAACATAGAGAACAATCACAAACTTAAATTTTCCTCCAAATGCTTAAATTTTAATAGGTAGCTATAAGCCTTACCAAAAATGGAGGGGCAGTTTTCCAAACTATGGATAAAGTTGTTATTTACTCGTATTATAGTATTTTTTGCAAGTTGGTTAGCATTTTTTGTAATAGAGAGTAAGAAAAACAGTCACATACATATGTTGTAGAAAACCCACTTTCACATTGGCATCCATTCCATTTCATCACTTCACCTTCCATATACACACAAACAGCACACATGTTTTCTCAAAAAATGTATGAAGTAAAGAAAGGATTGAACATGTTCAAAAGGCTGTTCGGACAAGATTTCTACTTGACTTTCCATCTAAGCACTCTAAAGATTTAGGGTACAAATACATGTGCAAAGTGGTGTTGTCCCTTGTAATTATGATTATCGCATGATATTGTCATGCTAATGAATTCTTGTATAGCCCTCCTGTGGTTATAATGATTTCACCATCCGGTAAGGAAAGACGTGGCCGCCATTTGTTTGGTTATGCTTATATATTTAACCTTTAAGCTGCTATGCTTTAGCCCTGCCCATCCACGCATGGAAAACATAAATTAAAATTCATTCGAACCAGAAGAATAACAGAAATTGGGAGGCTTATTGGCTTCATTCCTGTATAAAAAGTACAAAATTACTGGGAAATATACTATCAAGATCAATAATTTCCAAGATTTAAAAAGGAAGGTTAAAAGTTACTAATGTATTTCATTATTTGCGAGAAAAATTAAGAATGGCTTCTTAGGAGTATACAAGTCACACGACTCATATATAATGTGTATTATTCCACAATATCAAATTTCAAAGAAACATGATTTTGTCTTTTGATAACCCCATATTTTCTTCAACCGCTCAAATTTATAGTCTATAATGTGGTATAATAGTTGAAAACTATTGTTAATTTGATATTTGCATATGTTTCACTACATCTATAAGATATGATAGCCCAAAATAACTAACCAAGGTAGGGGTGAATTGTTTTTGAAAAACTTTTTTCTAAAAATTAATTTAAATTCAAGCAAGTAAAGACAAAATAGATCAATTCAAATAATAAGCGCAAATATGAAAGCAATAAGAAAAATAGAGAGATGATGCAAATGATGTAATTGTGAAGGTTCGATCCAAAGGAATGATCTACATCCTTCATTACCAAGTTCTCCGGCACGAACAAGGTCTTTTCATTATGTTGATTAACTTATGGTGCAATCCAATCCTTTACAACGTTTCTGGTGATTTACAAACAAGAAACATCGATCCTTATACAATATTGAGTTTTACGGAACCTTAACACGACCCACTATTGAGCATTAACGGGACCTCAATATGACCCATACCGTGACTTACAACAAGGAGTATCAATCCTTATATAATGTTGATCTTTTTGAGACTTCAACACGACCCACATTTTATCAAAGTGATTTTACAATGGAATTCCTCTCTTGATAAATAATACAAACAAGTTAATTACTAAGAGAGACTAACACTTCAATGAATAGTAATAAATGATAGCTAGCTCAAGTGTTAGATGAAAAACTTTGATGTATATAATAATTAGAAATTTGATTTAATAAATTAAAGTTTTTCAATGAGAAGATAAATAAGAAATAAATGCAATATAAGTTCAAAAATATTCTCAAAATATATATCTCTTTTAATGAATGATTGTAATAAAATAAGTACCAAGAAAGAGATGAGAAACTTTGATGATATGATCGTTTGATTCAATCAATCAAAGTTTTCAATTTGAAGTTGTAGAAGAAACATATGCAATGTAAGTTCAAAGGTCTTCTTCAAAATATATCTTTTATAAGTAATAGAAATAAGTTAAGTACAAAAAGAAAGATGAAAACCTTTGATGAAGATGATGATTAAAGAGTTTGAATCAATCAAAGTTTTTGATATGAAAAAAATAAATGAAATGAATTCAAATGTAATTTTAAAGAAATCTCTCAAAAGATATCTCACTGTTATGCTTTTGAAGAATGTTGTATTGAATGCAAGAAGTAGAGTGACTCATCTGGTCGATCGCCTCTTTCCCGATTTTGAAGGGTATGGACTTTTGGAAAGTATTTTTACCTAACTTTTCAAGATTAAAGATATTTTTCAAGTTCGAATATCATTTTAAGTCATATTTATATTTGATCAAAACATTGAATTAGAATGAATTTTAATGCACAAAATTATTTTTAATACACAGAAGGATTTTGAGCTTGAGCATTCATTGTCATATATCCTAGTGTTAGTACATTTACACTTTATCTAAGAAATCAAGTCTTTGATCTTACTTCGAAGTTTGGCTCTTAAGTTCTTGAATATGACTTCGATCTTGACCTCCTTCATGAGTCCAATTTTTTATGATAGCTTTTGATCTTTTGACGACCATCGTTATATCTTTCATCATATGCGCTGAAAAACTATAATCACTTGAATTCAACTTGTTAGTAACAAGATTAACTTGTTTGTTATAATCAAAACTTTAATGTTATAATCAATTATATGTCAACAATTTTCCCTTTTTTTATTATGACAAATAAGATGATTTACAAAGTAATATTGAACAATTGATAGAGTGAATTGCCTATTTAGTCACTGAACTTTCAGCCATGCTTCTAAAGGGTTATTGAACTTTCAAAATCACCTAAATCATCACTCAACTTTGCAAAATATTTCCACGAGGTCATTGAACTTTGCAAAAGGTTTGCACGAGGTCACTGAACTTTAAAAATCACCTCATTCGTCACTAAACTTTGCAAAATATTTCCGAGGGGTCACTAATTCATTGATCTCCCAGGAAACATTTTGCAAAGTTTAGCGACCCTTGGAAAACCTTTTGTAAAGTTTAGTGATGAATG
>CAIGRT010111198.1:0-11326 GCA_903798405.1 Fraxinus platypoda | reverse complement strand
CACTTTTTATATATAGAAGATATGTATCACATTTTAATTGCATTAAAGCTATCTGACATTTAATTATTATCACTGTGTTCTTATCTTCAACCTTTGATAAATAGTACATATTATCACTCCAACTGTACATTTTTGTTGACATTTGATATGGTGTTAAAAGGTGATTGGAAGAAAAATTGTTTATTTTTTTAAATTGTTCAATGTTGTGTTGTCACGCGACACAATGTAAAAGATGATGTACATGTAACATGATTGAAAAATATATAGTTGCAGTTTTTTATTTTTTGGTTATTAAAAATAAGTGGGAGTGAATAAATCTTGAATCATGCTATAGGTACACCTTTTTTACAGAGAAATTTTGGCAGACACAATACTTGGCATAATAGCATTGGAAGATAGGGAAGGAAAAAAAAAACAAACCATTCAGATTTGGCCACGTCAACAACGGTATCAATTATGTCACGATTTTCATGTATTTAAAGCTTTATTGATAAATCTCTTACTCTCTCTTAACAAGATTTTTGGATAAAAACCGTCATCAATAAAAGTTATGAATCTTTAGTACAATGAAAATAGAATGCCCTTATAAACAAAATTGTATACCATTATCAATACAACCGCCCTTTAAATAATCGTAGTTAACTGTAATACGTTGGTTACTTGACTTTTTCGACCATGTCGGTTATGGTTAACAAAAATTATATACTCGCGGATGCGTGTATATGTATGTATGCAAAAATACGACAAACATTAGCATCCTTGAATTATTCACGAAGGCAAGTGGATGGGGACATTTCGGGATATTGTTTGGTGCCTTTTGACGTAATAGGACAAAAATCATTACATGGGAGTTCAATCGGGGTCAAGTCCTCGTAAAAATCAGTGCTAAAATTACGGGAAAAATGACAAGAATCAACCAGCTCGAGATTCTTCAACTGTACAACTCTTTCATACTATTTCTAGGCAGCTAGAGATGGCAACGGAGCGGGGCGGGGGCCTGCCCAGTTTCTTGCCCCATTTTTTTTTTATTTTTTAAATTTCAGTTAAAATACAAATTTTAAATTTTAAATCCAAAACAAATAATGCTCAAACTAACTAAATCAATATCCAAAACAAACACTCGAAATAAAAAATGTCCAAAACAAATTTTTTTTTTTTATTCTTCATGGGGCAGGGGCAGGGGCCCCGCCAACCCGTCGGGACGGGACGGGACGGGGTGAGGAGGGGCAGGTTTTTTGCCATCACTATAGGGAACCCATGGTAATATACGGGTTCCCTATATGTTAAAAGCATTCTTCATAAATACGATTAGACGTTGTTGAACAAGAAAAGAAATATTACGAGTGTGTTTGATCCCGTTTTCTTTTAACGGGACGGGACGGGACGGGGCGGGGCGGGACGGGTTTTTTGTTATCACTAAGGGAGCCCATGGTAATATACGGGTTCCCTATATGTTAAAAGCATTCTTCATAAAGACGATTAGACGCTGTTGAACCAGAAAAGAAATATTATGAGTGTGTTTGATCCCGTTTTCTTTTAGCAACTAAAAGTGGGGCACTTCATCATTTAAATATTAGCGTTCGGTAGAGTAATTACGACTCTCCAACGGACATGCAACCTCAAATGTCAATACCCACTACGTGGTCAAAAGACTATTTTGGCCTTCAATTATAAGGTAGTGGGAAAGAGATGGATAAACTTAGGTGAGAAATTTTAAGTGTGAAATAGTCATTGCACAACACAAGCCAAGGTTATTGGTAACTGAGGGAGGCGTGAATAATTGGTTATCAGGCCAATTCAACTGTTTGATGTTTGATTTGAAATTTTTAATTCAAATTTTCAATTTCAAAGTATCATATTTTGATATTAAGTTGATTATGTCACGTTTGGTTCAGTTAAAAAAGTTTATTAAAATTTAAATCAAAATCGATAATTAAATTTTAACCACACATTTTATAGATACCACAATTTTCCAATCACGCATTTAATCAATTTTTATCAAAATTTACTAAAAATATGAATTTTACATAAACTAAACGGGCTCTATATAAGTTTGGGAATTAAGGTAGATTTGACTAATAGCTTTTTAGATTTAGTTATAATCTCACTGATATTGATTGGCATTTGTTGCATTAATTATGTACTACATTAGAAGGCGATAATCATATCGTGAGACGTATAAAATAGTAGCAAGTAATAAAAATTCTTGATAATTGCATAATTATATGCACACGCAAGTAGTAGGAATTCATAGCTCACATAGATGATTTTAGAGTTTTGCTATTTGTACATCATGATGTACAGACCCCCTTCACAAGAGGTGAGCCTACGAATTGTCGGTCGTGGGTCCCCCCCCTCCCTCCCCCTTGTGAAGGAGGTCACCCTAGTGTACACTTAACAAAGCACATGATTTTAAGGCTCAATGATAACTTTGGTAGGCTCAAGATATTGGCTTTGACCTAAGTTTGATGGTGTTAAATTTAGAGAAAAATTACTTTTTGGAGTGTGAACAGATTTTGAGCAAAACTTAAAAGCAGAACACTAGGATTTTGGCGTTACTGGTCCGTTGTGACTAGAGCTTTTGATAGTAGATATTTTATTAAAAAACAAATATTGATTGTTTGATTGTGAATCCAAAAAATGTTGTAAATGTTAAATTGGCTGTTTGGTTATAACCATAAAATATTTTTGTATAATCTTTATATTTATTTAATTAAAAGTAGAAGTTAGAATTTTTTTTCGATATATTCATGCGTACATTACAATTTTTGTGAAAGCTCAATTAGAACTTTTTCAAAGAAGCTCAAAATTTGAATTTTTCTAATATAGCCCTTTTAAGTTATTTTTTCGTCGAGAAGTACTTTTATACTTTAGTTAAAGAGAACTTTTGACCCCTAGAGGAAGTGATTTTAGGCTTTGAAAAAAGGCTTTCGAGTCGACAAGTCTTTGATTTGTACATTATTTCTTATTTATTCTTTTCTACATCATAATTGAACAAAAAAATTATTTTCACCTCGACTCTTAAAAAGTATAAACTATCATCGCAAATTAATATCTTGAGATAATTTGCATTTCCTTCGTTTCTTTAGTTCCCATCATTTTAGATGTTGCCTTTCTTTCTCCTAAGCAAATGGGATTTCCTTGCTAGAAAAAGTTTTATGGACTCAAAGTTTGTGGAAAACTTTGGAACAAAGCAGGAAAGTTTATGAGAAAGGAAGGGAAAACATTAAAGTAATCAAAATATGATATTATTGCATGTAACACTTTTTAGACTAGCCATAACTCATAATTATCCCAACCTATCGTCAAAGATGCTTTATTATGACATTCTTATGCTCTATTTCTCTTAGTCCATGTTTGGTATTGATTAAAATTTAATTTTAATTTCAAATCAAAATAATCTATTAATTATAATCATACATTTTATGGGATTCACAATTTTACAACCACGTATTTGACCCATGTTTAGTATAGATTATAATTTTAATCTCAAGTCGAAATCAACAATTAATTTCAATCATACATTTCATAGCATTCATAATTTTTCAACGACATATTTCATCAACTTTTATCAAAATTTACAAAAAAAAAAATTGATTTTAATCTACACCAAACAGGAGTTTAATTAACTTTTATCAAAATTTACTAAAAATCTCATNTTCATCAACTTTTATCAAAATTTACAAAAAAAAAAATTGATTTTAATCTACACCAAACAGGAGTTTAATTAACTTTTATCAAAATTTACTAAAAATCTCATTTTGATCTACACCAAACAGGGGTTTAGTTACTTTATGAAGTTTTTAACCGATTTTGTGTAATGATTTTGATTTCTTGAATTTATAGAGATTAGGTATACCAAACAAAACAAAAGGAGTATCAAACATTAAATGAATATAGCTTTCAAAAATGAAGGTAACATTTTTATAATATTGATCTTACTAGGAAAATGTAAGATGCACAATCAGAATAAGAAGACAAAAATTTCCAAATTGTAGGGGCTGTATCATTGCATTATGTACCATAATCCAAGTTAGGGTTCAGTCCCTTGCATAAAATTTATACACAATGGACCAAGTTTACACAGTTAGTAGGATACTCTACTTTGAAGAGATGGGTCTGTTTAACTGAATAATTTTGACATAAATGCCATCATTTAAAGAAAAAGCTTAAAAGCTAATTGCACTAATTAAAGTAAGTTACTTGATCCAATCCAAATCCACCATGATTACTTTTGAATAGCTTTAGTTGAGGTGGGAAATTCCCTCTCACCTTGATAAGTAGATTAATTAAATAAGGAATTCGATATTTTCATCCACCATTTTTATACATCTATCAACTTTTTAAAAAAAAATTATATTACATATTTATTATATAAATTTACTTAAATAGACAAGGATGAAACCAAATAAAGCCCAATGTTTGACAACCATTATTTTCAAATTCTTTTTTGTACACATTAATTTTCAACCACACATTCACATAGTAAAAATATTCTGTACGTAAATCAAATATTTCTCCCTACTTTTTAACTACACATTCTTTTAAAAATCACTATTTAAAACTCTATTTTTCACAAATAATGATGGTCAAATATTTATTTTCATCAAAATCCACACCCTTCATATTTCTTCCAAAAGTTTCTTTCTTGAATCCCTTCCCTTATTTCTTGAACTTCCTCATAAATCTTTCAACGAAAAGCCCATAAAAATGATTTTTTTGACTAACTTTTCAAATTCTTGAACCAAATAGGAGAATTTCTCATATCAATAATGCTAAATCTACGTTCATTGGATTACATTCTCAATGACGTCCCCTTTGTTTTTAAAAAAATATGGGTGGAAAAAGTGCTTTTTTTTTTTTAATTGTCCAATGGTGTATTGTCACGTGGCACGAACAATGATATAAAAGATGATGTAAATATAGGATGATGGTTCTCATATTCATTTTGGTTAATGATGCAATATCACATAATTTTAATTCAATTGAACCCATTTCAGATTTTGGTTTTCACTTATTTGAAACCTAGGATTATTCATCATTTGTCATTATCTACCATGCCATTAGCATGGAAGAAGATGAGGAGCACCAGAATTTCCCAACTGATAAATGATCATTTGCGCAACTCCCATAAAAGGCGTGGGGACTCTTCTCTTGTGGTGGAGACCGGGTTCCCTACCTCTCTCATTGAACTCTCCATCAAGAATCGCGAAAAATTGGAAAAAAAAAAAAGAAGAAGAAGAAAAAGGTCCATCCAAGAAAAAGAGAGTTAAGTACACGAATATACCCACTCCTAGTTATTCTATTGATTCAGTGATAACTGATAAGTGGATCCTTGCCCACTCCATGCCCCTCTTTGCATTGTCCTTCGCCCTACCATAGTCCCTAGCCTTTGACTTTACATCTGAGTCGAGGGGTCTGGACGAAATTGTTGTCGTGGATGGTATTGATGGTGATTTTGGTGGTAGAAGTGATGTCGATGAATTTAATAAAGATAATATTGGAACGTAAAGTGGATGATAGTTCCTTTTAAATTTTAAAGAAAATATATAAGAATGGTGGATAGAAATGATGATTCTCTTGACCAATATTGTATTAAGCATATAGTTAGAACATGTTTGATATGACTTCTTCTTTTACGTCTATTTCTCGTAAAATAGTTTCGTGAGGAAGTTACCTTAAATTAGCTTTATTGAAAACTTAAAAACTCTTCTAGCTAAATAAAGTACTTTCAGAAAATTATTCAAATATATTTAAAAACAATTTTTGACTTTTCAAAATTATTGTTAAATGGGCCCTTAATTACCTAGTTAGCGTCGAGCGAAGAATTTAATAGAATAACAAAAAGAATTTATAATTTCTTCATTCTCTATCTAATGTATATATCAAAATGAATAATATCCAAAAACAATTAGATTTTTATTTGTGACTTCTAAGAATTGTATAAAGTGAAAATTCACATCTTCAAATATGATTTAAGGAGGACATGGAAAAATGAAATGGTAATGTTGAGTATTTTGCTTTACCCTCAATTGAAAACTCGGATGACTGATTATTAGCTATATAAAACATTCATTTGTCGATCAACTTGTTCATCCAGGGCGCCGATGCGGCGCCTCCCTTATAGGCTAGGGGGCGCCACATCACCCCCTTGTTTGAACAGGGCCATGAAGCCCTGTTCAAACAGCTTTACTTTTAACACAAAGCAAGCATGTTATGCAAGTGAATAATTCCTGGTGTACAGGAAAATGGTTCACAGGGGTTTTATAGACCCCTCACTGTAGCGCGGGCCCCACCCCAATGTATTAATAAAAAAAAATGGGGCCCCCCTCCTTTGTGTCTACCCTGGCAGGGGCCTGTGAAGCAGGCCCCAGCAATGCAAGCCTCTCTCTGTGCAAGTTTATATAAACAAATGTAAAAATAGGCACTAGGTAGCGACCCTCATTCCAATGAAACCTGATAGGTACTCCATCAAACCTGACGTAACGGAGAAAAAAATAGATATAAAAGACGTGATATTTATGTCTAATGAGTAGACAATCGAGTTGAAAATTGATTTCCAATGCATTCTGTAGATTGCTCTCTGGTGTTTTTTATTTGTAAAAATAACAACAAACACATAAATCTGCATTTGAAATATAAATTTAGTTGAGTTAGCGTGTCTAAATGAAGAACACATCTCGATTCAACCTTCAACACAATTCATCCCGCAGATAGAAACAGCACAAATATTTAGACTTCAATAATTCTGGGTATGTAATATTTTAGTATCATGAATACATGTCATAAAATTATCCAATTCTATTCCTCAATAAAAAAATTCTAATGCAAGGGTAGGAATTTGCTTTTAATCATGCAAATTACTAACATATAAACCTTCAAATACCAGGTCTACGCAATATTGTTAGGGCGAGAACTTCACATTGAACTCAACACCATGGATATGGTTTCTGTATTCGAGAGTTACCTCTGTAACCTGTATGGAGATGGAGATGCATAGCCAGACAGAAATCTAACACAACTAAAAGTGTAGTACCCTACAATCCCTGTTCATCCTCAACTCCCCAAAGAAAAGAAGAATGAATTAGGCCAACCAGTTGCCCATTGTAAAGTCGTCCTGGACGCAACATGGGCTTAGCAACTACATGGAGTTTACATATGAGGTCAAAGTTCTGCTTACATGCAATGTTATCATCCAACAAGGATGTCAAGAGGCTGTTTAACAGTATCCGACCGCCTACAAGAATTTTGTAGTAAAAGAACAAATTTAGGTGTAATGTCTATGTCGGTAAGAGAGAACAAAAACATTGTGAAAATCTTAATAAATATTCAGTTGAAAAATTGCCAAGAAGAATTTTTTTTTTTTTTTAATTTCCTTTTTTTTTAAAAGATTTCAACTATAAAAAGGAGTAGGGTCTTTCTCCTCTCCCGATTCTTTTTCCCTTTCCTCCTCCCACCCCCTCCATTCTCATCTCTTCTCGCCCCTTTTCCCCTTCTACAATTCTGCTACACATATAGTATTTATCGTGTGCTTCTGGATCACAATCCTAGAAAAATAGTGCACTCCTTTATATATAGGGGTTGTTTGAGTCCAATTTTTCTAAAAATTCATTTTTTCAAAACTCGTTCTTAACCACACATTCTTCAATAAAATAATATTACATGTAAATTCAAAACTTCTCCTTAATTTTTAACCACATATTCTCCATCAATCTATTATTCTAAAATAGATTCTTTCTCTAAAATGGGGCTCAAACAAGGGCATAGTCAAATGTATTCAAGATGTAAAGACTGACAAGTCTAAGAAACGGCATGACTGAACACTGCCCAAGCAACAGAGAATATAGAAGCCCAATTAGATTATTGGGCGCATCATAACTCTCTGAAGTCCAATGCTTCTGATATGCGGCAAAAACTAAAGCTCTAGAGCACAATACAGCGGCCCTCTCTCTCTTCACACAATCCTTTGCCCACAAGTTCAAACATTACCGCCTAATAACACAATTCAACAAGTTACACCTTACAAAGACAGCAAAAAGAGTAATGAGAGAGTTTTTAGTGTAATGCCTGAACCACCTTCTACTCAAGTAAAACCACAAGAGCAACACAAGCTAAGCCTCAATTCTAACAAATTTGGGGTTGGCTTTCCCCACATCTATCAAAAGATTCAAAACATCCAATGAAATCAAATCTTTTTGAACCACATCGAAACTTTAGTCTTAACTTGTGTATATACTGGTATTGCATTGCTCGTGTGAACAAAAAATTCTTCTTCTTCTTCTTCAATTCTAATATGGTCATAATAGATTAGAGGTGTACAAAGGATTAGACTATCGAAGCCCGGTCCGGTACAGGAAGAGCCATGCCCAGTTTTTGGTGTCAAGGCCGAAGCATGTTTGGGCTCCTTTGTTAATTATTGGGCCTGTCACGGACAATATCAGTAAACTGTGCCAAGCCTCTGGACGTGCCGGTCGACAAGTAACCTCCTATATACAATATCAGTTTGTACTGTACCCAGGTGTAATGCATTTGATCATCCCATAGTTAGGATGATGGTGCACATTATAGCACCTCAAACACTCAGAAGAGAGAAGGGGAAGGAAGAAATGAAGACTACTGAATTCGGTTCCCAACCTTTAGTTTACACAAAAGACCAAATTTTGAAGCACAAATCTATTTGGTATACAATTTATCTTTACCATATTGATCCAGACGCCTGCCTAAACAGTGTACATACCAGAGAGCATAAAAGGCTAAAAGTAATTGCGTGCACCTCAGAGGAAAAAAAAAAAAAAGGTAAACAAAAGAAGGCAAACAACAAAGCTGATAGGAAACAGAACATATTTCAGAAAACCATAATATATTGTTGAAATCACATGCTCTGTCCTGCCATATATCATAAGACCATATTTTAATCATATCTCATTTCAATATTCCTCAAGACTAATGAAACCAAGACATGGTGATACTAAGTTACAGGGTAAATGGAAGTTATTAAGCAAAGGCTAATAACAGCTATTAGGCAAAATCATTACTTCAACAAAAAAAAAAAAATTATTCAATTGGCGGTAATTAACTAAACTGTGACTCAAGTTACACAAACAATAACTAATAAGCAATTGATACAAAAAGCTTACAGAAAAATGAAATAGAAACATAATATTAAGTAGAGTAAAGAGTACACCAAGTACCTCCCACTCCAACCCACCCTCGCATCAGGGAACTAACAAACTTTTAAACCCTCTCGATTTTTTGAAAATCAGAGTCAAGTAAAATGAGTTGAACTTGCTTAAAACCATCTCCTTCCTTAAATACGCATGATTGTTCATTAAAAACATAATTAACAAACATCAAATGAAAATCTACCATCCAAAACAATAAGGATAAAGCCTCAAATCAAAACCTTGAACAAAAAAAATTAAATCTTCGGTAAAGAGCTTAACATGAAACATCACTATACCATAACCACCAACGGGCTTCTACTACAAAAAGTCATAGCTCACTTCCTTAACTCTTCGCTGCAGCTCTTTCGTTCTCCACTTTCTGTGCAAAAATTTTGGTCGCCAACATATTATCATCAAAATATCTGGCATAAGGGTGCTCCTTAGGAACCAATCTCCTATACTTCTCGAAACTCTTCTCCGCCTCCCCATTTTTCCTCAACAGGGTATAGATTATGCCCTGACACAGATATGGTCTGAAATCCCTTGGCTCTTCTCTCACCAACTCCTCATATACCTTCAATGCCTCATCGTAATTCCCCTCGATCACACGGATTTGCGCAAATAAGAGCTTGAAATCCCTTAAATCACTTTTCCTATTCTCCTTTTTACATAATTTCATCGCCTCCTCCACCTTCTTCTCAATTTTCTCCAATTCCTCACCTGACTCCTCTTGAGAAGCTGCTGTCACCAGACCATGATATGCCTCCACACGAAAAGGATCAATTTTCAGCAGCTCATTGAACCCCCTTCTCGCCAATTCAATCTCGCCATTGTAAGCATGCAAATGGGCTTTCAACAATGGCCACTCACGTTCATCCGGCTCAAGGTCTATTAATTTGTCAAGAATGCCAATAGCTTCAGGAATCTTCTTACTCTTTATTTTGATTTCCATTAAATTCTTAAGTGCTCTAACATCATATGGATTAGAAGACAATTCATCCTCAAGTGATTTCTCTCTTTCTTCCTCTGAAATGGCATCCTTCGCCGCCGTCTCAACAGTAGGCGGATGTAAAACAGCCAAAGCTACAGCAGGTTTCAAAGTTAAACATAAACCCGAAAAGAATAGAACAGAAGCAGTAACAGTAGTAATAAACCCGGTTCTCAGTGACGACAAAAGGGAAATAAACAAATCTCGGGAAATAGGGTTCGAGGGGTAAATCAAAAAATCGACGAATTGTGAAGATTCATTAGAGTATTTCGGTTTTGGGATTCCTAATGCGGGTGGAGGAGGAGAAGAGGAGGAGGCTTTTGCCGGGGTGAAAGATAAAAGAGGGAGAACTGGAGGTGAGTTTCTGAAAGAGAGGGGTCTGGAGAAGAATGGACGGTGGGAATGGAGTGAGGGAATCAGTGGCAGGTGGCAGCGGGTGGTTTTACACGCCGTAGGGATCAAAGTGGACATAATTAGAGAGAGAGTTAAACCCCGGTGACAAATTAGGGTTCTTAGAGAGAGAGAGAGTGAAACTCCAGGTGATAATGATGGAGGGTTTAGAGCAAAGAACGGAACGAGAGTGACGGGCAGGGACTGTTAAATGACCCGATCCGACCCGGACGCGCGGAAGTAATTTTTGCCATTACTAGTCTCAACTAAACGTTATAAACGCCGTAAAAATGATATTTGAAAATCGGTGAATATAAAAAACAATTAAAAAAACAGTTTATGTTAAATGAATTTTTTTATACAATTCAATTATTTATTTTTGTGTATAATATTAATTAACATTAATTTATATANTAAAAATGATATTTGAAAATCGGTGAATATAAAAAACAATTAAAAAAACAGTTTATGTTAAATGAATTTTTTTATACAATTCAATTATTTATTTTTGTGTATAATATTAATTAACATTAATTTATATATATCCTACTATAATTCAATCAATTAATTCTTCAAGTTCAGGCATGTACACTTTATATATTTTAGGGACTGTTCAATTACTCTATAAATATTACAATTCAATTATCAATTAATTATGTATGTGCATGTATACTAATTAAAATTTATTTATGGATATATTAAATATGACATTAAGTTATCAAATTCATGTACACATGTTTTGGGAGCTATTCAATTATTCTATGAGTAAATAAATTATTCAAGT
>CAIGRT010111185.1:0-23501 GCA_903798405.1 Fraxinus platypoda | reverse complement strand
TCTTTTATTGAAAAAATGGTTGAAAATAACATTTGCGCAATGTAAGGTGGAAGGTAGGGGTGAAAATGCTTTGCATTTAGTAAAATGTCTCAATTAGGCAACGCAGTTAGTCAATTTGTTTATTTCTCATATCTGCTATCAATAATTCAGCAGCTACGAATATCCAGATTATTGAAAGATACATTGCTCAATGAACCTTAACGGAACATTGCATAAGCATACAATATTCACAGACGTAGAAAATTAGTAAAGTAGAAGTGTAAAAAGTCGAAAGGCACAAAGCTCAACATCAATCCATAAGAATTTTGTGCGCCCGTGAAAGCACATGCCAGGAATTAATATAAAAGCAAATGCCTATCAAGCATCAGCTCGACTGTAGGAGGATTGTTCCACAGCTCATTATCAATCACCTGCTGGTTTTTCGTCATACTAGAAGCAAGATACGCTTGACTAGCTATTCGTCCATGGTACATTGTGCTCAAGACAAAATTGTGTTTTCCCTGCATGTGAATCCTCCTCCTCCTCCTCCTCCTAGGAAATCTGTGTTAACCCTGAAAGATCCATTAACACCAAAAATGAATTCAAGGAGAGTAAGTGAACCATTCGAACCAATAAAAGAAAGAAGAAACAATAATAAAATAAGTGCACGTGTAACAAAGTAATATGTCATACAAATGCAGAGCAGTGTCAAGACTACCATGCATATAGAAAATGCAGAAGACTATATCTCTAGTTCAAGATATATGAAAAAGCATTTCAAATTCTATTAAGCGAAAAGTAGATAAAATAATAAAGAAAAGTCGCCCAGCATACTTGAGACACATTATATCAAGCTCATGAATTATTTGAAAAACTGACCTATACCTAAAAGTATAAGATTAGATAAAAATAATATCTGGTAAGTGGTAAAATATAGGTCACAGATAAAAATATAAGCAATGCAGAGTGGTAGCACTTCAGAAGGGAAACTAGCCTAAGAATCACATATTAACCACCCAGAAAAACATCCTAGCATATAATGAATGCACAGATCATAGAACTAATACTCAGATGAAAAAATCGCGATTAATAAATACAGAACATATGCCTACAAACATAGAGATCTCTGATCAAAATTTCCAATAAATCTGCAAAACAGAACTTACCCTCAAACATGTGTTCATGGAATCCCATCTCAAAATGAGTTCATTTCCAGACAGTAAGTCCTCCTTTTCACCAGCATCCTTGCAGCAGTTCCAAATGGCTCCTCAAACGCCGAGGCAACCCAATTGGCTTCTGATCCCAAAACCTCCTTCTTGGGCTGCTCACTTGGTCTGATAGCCACCAAGGTCGCCCCTTTCAACACAGTCCCATTGGGCAACTCCAAATGTGCCGCATACCACAACCGCATACTCAAAGCCGGTACCAGAGTCCTCTTGGAAGCCGACGAGGCAGATAGAGGCTTCACCCTCAGTTCTTCCAACTGGTCTTTATTCATAGATAACACCCCTTGTCCATCAGCATCAGTCAAAACCAAGGCCTCCAACGTCTTGTGCTCTGCTATTATTGGCTGCAGCAGGTAGTGCCTAGCAGAGGCAGCTATCAATGAGCTTATTGTCCACACAACACGCAGTTTCAAGCCCCCATTCGTGTAAAATGATTCGGGTATGCTCCCATTATCGCTCTCAGCTCCATTACTATCATTGTTACAAACACTGGAACACTCGTTAGTATTCGCGGTCTGAATGACACTGGAGGCTCCAAGAATAACACAATTGTCAAGAGTGGACCCGAAGTCCGCCTTCCATTTAAGCAAAATCCCTTCATCAATCCCGAGCTCCCCACTGGGTAACTCGATTCTAAGAAGTTTAATTTCATCAAAATTCTTCAAGACTTGAGTGGGGGAATGATGGGTCACGCAGTTCTGGTCCATATCGCAGTTAAAATCTTCTGAATTCGAAACGATGGGACGGCGTGGGGATGGAGTAATAAGCTGGGTAAGTGACTGAATGGGCTTAAAGAGGCCCGAAAAGAAGAGTCGGAAAAGGGACGAGATGGGGTGGCGGGCCTTGTCAGCCACCGACGCCGAGGAGGCAGCGGAGTTTCCTGAAGTGGAAGAATCTTCGTCGGAGATAACACAATCGACCCGAACAACGACGTTATCGACCTGAGGAACCAGAGAGTGAAACCTCTTTGAAACGACGCAGCATCGACCCAAGGCCTTGACATCACCAATTTTGTTAAAGATCAAGAGAATAATAGAATCCGGTAGCATATCAAAGTGGTCGATCGGTTCCGGGTAGATTCTGCCATGTAGATCTAACTTCATAGAATCCATCTTCAGACCTAAATTTCTTATAAATCCCAATATATATGTGAAAGAAGGGATTTTGGGTGTCTGCTTGGCAAGATCTGGAAAAAAAAACAGAGGAATTATAGATTGCCGGGGAGCGAGATCTAAGTTCTGAAAAAGGGAATTCTTGATTCTTGGTGTTGTGTGACTGTCCTTTGGGGTATGGGAGTTTGGAGAGGAGTGGAGGAGGAAGATATGAGGGGAGGAGTAAAATGGTGGAGGAGATAGATACACGATTTGTGTGCGTGCGCCTGGGAGAGAGAAAAGAGAGAGAGTGAGTGGAGGAGATAAAAAGTGAGTGAGTGAGGACAGAGAAGTAATGAAAAAGATTGATAGCCATTATTTTGACAAAATTGATATGGTTGAAAATTAGTGGAAAAAATTGAATTCACCTATAAATATATTTTATTATATAAATGTATAAATACGAGAATTAAAAAATTTTGAAATAATGATTGTTAAATTGGGGGTGATGGTTTTCATTGTATGTCGATACAAATTTCTTGTTTCTCACGTTAAAATTAAGAATGACCTTTGTGTCAAGTTTTTTAAAATGTCTCTTAAAGTATTATCAATTATGTCATAATTCGTTTATAAAAAAGGTTGATCCCGCCCCGCTCCTAGAGCTTCGTGGAAGAGATAAATCGAAGGATGTGCCTCAGCAGATCAGGGTACAAGAGTTGTCATACTGGTGCCCACAAATAATCCAATTTCATACATTGTAAGAGGCAAAAATCGAACCCTTACACTACGGCTGCCAGTTCAGCTGAAACTACCTCACTCATATCCTTTGCACCACTAAGGTATGCCCCGAAGGACATAATTCGTTTATATGTTCATCTCCTTCTTGCTCGCTCTACTCGACTCATGTTATGTGCTATGTTCGCGCCCTATCTCTATTTCTTCTTCTTCCCAATGTTTTCTTTTAGTTCACCCTTCCGTATTGGCTTTTGTGAGTTTCATATCGACCAACACGATTTGATCCAATTAGTTCAATTTGTCTTGTCTGGTCGATCTCTTCTAAGGTTAACTTGTTTTATTTCACTTGTTTTATTTAACCATCGTATGGCTCAAGCCATTTGAGCTCAAACGGTACTCTTTTCTCTCTTCAAATTGTGGATCCCTTCATCAATTATCTAACCATGCCTTATTGTTATATGAGTAGGACGCTTATAATTAGAAATCAACTTAGAGAATAATTAATCAAAGAAACATAGAAAACCCACGTTGAGGGTGTCGTACACTTTTTTTGGGGGTTACTAGCCAAGAAATATCTAAGTAATTCGTCTTTATCTTCTACCTTAACAAACAAGACGTAGAGTAGCAAATTGACTTGGTTAAGATTGCTAAGATGTTAGAGATGCAACTTGGTGTTTGGTGAATAGTCTGTTTTAGTGGGCAAGTTGGGTTTGGTTGGGAGTGGGCCCATTTCTGCTAAACATTCATCAATTTAACCACAATGTTTCTTAAATATGTCAACTGTAAATATTTTTTTTTTTTTTTCTATTTAAAAATCAGTTTCTTAAGTATAATTATAGTAAATAAATTCATATAAAAATATAATCCGAAATTGAAACCTTTTTTTTAAATGAAAATTGATCTATTATAGCAATTTATTGGAATTATAAACCATCAAGAACACATCTTTCACCTCGCATAACAAAATAATGAGACCGTATGCATGAGTTAAGTGGATGTTTGGTGTTTAGAATTAGAATCGTAATGGTTATTCGGATCTTTTGTATGTATATGATTAATTTTTGTCCCTATTTCAATTGCTCGTCGAGACTCGTTCTTTTGAGATAGCCGCATAAAGAGACAATTTCAACTAAGATATGAAATAGAGTGAAGACATTATCACTTTTCAATTTCTAATCCCTAGATCTTCAACCTTCGACTTTGGATTAGTGAACCCCTAATTGATATTTCAACCTTTTGACTCTACTCTACGACTACTCGTCCCCTGTGGCTATAATATGATCAAATTATATACGTTTCAAAGTTATTATAACAACTCCATAACAAGATTAACAAATAATTGATGTATAAATCACACGCACAACTCAACACACGAACAATTAAAACTTATCGAATCAAATGGTAATCAACTAGTAAGCAACGTGCTCGCACACGCACAACTCAAACTTAGGTGGATCAAATAATATATTAGTGAGTGCCCATAAAACTTAGAGTTGGAAGAGAATTATGTTGAATCACATCACATGGTGACTGATACAGATACAGAAAATATAATACTATATACTTAATTTATTCATTTGATGAAATGTTTTCTTAAAAATACAATAATTCCTGAGAAAAAATATGTGCAATAATAACATTTGTGTTCCATTTAGGTATCAAGAATCATGTGCATTAGCATTAAGATCTGGGAAAACTATGTTGTCAAAAGATACAACCCACACGTTATGGCATGTGTTGATGTTTCTCTCTCTAGAAATATAAAAATAAAAAATAAAAAAATTCACAGTCTTCCAGTAGAGAATCGGAGCATACAGTGCCGTGCAGTCCGTACTAAACAGTAAATATTTGGATATATTTTCATTTTTTATTTTCGAATCATAAATTCTTCAAATTTGGTGACATCAATTCACGAGGTGAGTCTCACAAGAGGAGGATATTATCAGTTCAACCTTTTATCATTCCTTGATTATGAAAATTCTATATATCGAATCGGACTTGGAACATATTTAAAATATTAGCTAAATTAATAAGGTATTTTAGAAATAGAAAATGAGAAAATTTCAAATTTAGTCAAGCACGTGCACTTGCTTAAGTGTAAACTTATGTCTGCACTTTATGATTAGTAGATCCTTTTCCTTCGATTTCACGGGAAACAAACTCTTTCTTAAGTTGCAATAGTCCCTATACGGGTTAATTATCCCAATAGTCACTGATCTTTATCGAAAGTTTTCACCAGGTCANTTCGATTTCACGGGAAACAAACTCTTTCTTAAGTTGCAATAGTCCCTATACGGGTTAATTATCCCAATAGTCACTGATCTTTATCGAAAGTTTTCACCAGGTCACTGAACTTTAAAAACTACGTGGTTAGTCACTGAACTTTCGAAAATACAATCTCATCCATTATTGAACTTTAACAATCACCCCATTAGTTACTGAACTTTACAAAAGATTTCCACTGGGTCACTGAACTTTTCAAAAAGTTTCCCACGTGGTCGCTGGATTCAGTGACCATCTGGGAAACTTTTTCCAAAGTTCAGTGACTAATGTGGTGATTGTTAAAGTTCAGTGATGAATGAGATTGCAGTTCGAAAGTTCAGTGACTAACCACGTAATTCTTAAGTTCAGTGACCCAGTGGAAACTTTCGATAAAGTTCAGTGACTATTGGGGTAATTAACCCGAAATACTGAGTTCTTGGCTTGGAGTCGTTACAAGATCTGAATTAAAAGTCGTGCAAATCCCCATTTATTGAGTTTTGTTTTATTCTTTAATTTTTATTTATTTATTTATTTATTTATTTTGGAGTCAATTGAGATAAACATGTATTGACGACACTTCTTTGCATCCTTCAATTTTTTTTTTTTAATCATTGATCCACTAAAATCTTCTTAAGTGATTAAATCCACGATCATGAAAAGCACAAGTGCCGAATAATGTTGTGACAATAGCCTTTCCATGCTCTAAGTCAAGAAAATGACGTAAGACTAAAATATTAATAATATTTGTGAAATTACCTCACGTTTCTTTGATAATTCTTTATATAGATGTTGCATCTTGATTCTATGTTTATAATCCTTTTTAGACTACATCTTCAATCGTGTTCTTTAGTCACATTTAATTTAGTTCATCAAGCATGACAAAACTATAGTAGAGCCGTGCCAAATCTAATTGACCCCATAGCGAGATAATCTTGCGAATGTGATCATGATGGGGGTGTAATGAACATGACAACCTTAAAAACAAAATTATTAAATCAATATCTCGTTATGTTCATTGACAAGGTAAATTTTTAAATAATGATATTTGTCATTATGATTATAAAATATCTATGATGTGACAGTCTATGTGGACTAATGTGATTGGGTAGTTTAATTTTTATAGGAGAGATGGTGAGGAGAGAGAGAGAGAAATGTGAGGGATAATGAGTTACCACATCACCGATATTCCATCATTGTGATGATAAATAGTGCTACTCTAAATTTTTTGTTCCGATGTTATAATCTCTACATCTAATCATCGCCAAATGTAATTGACATCAATTTATCGATTATTGAAAGTAGTGAGAATAAGTATGCATGTCTAGTAGATATACATATAAATTGGTCAATAAAAGACCTTTTTATCAATGGAAAAGTCATGATTATAAAATTGAAGATGAATATTGTTATATGTATCTTCGATCTACATGACAAGTTATTCCCTTTGCCTTAATATTTAATGTCATATGACTTGAAAATGATCGTCAATACGAATAAATATAATTACTCATTCTTTAATATCAACACATTATTTCAAGAAAAAAACTAGAGTAACAACGTTCAAGTTAAATCAAGAAACATAAAATCAGTCATACCTCCATGGTAATCTAAGTCCGTTTGACACGACTACTTAGACCACCATTTTTTATTACTTTTTATTTAAATGACAACGGAATAAAATTGTGAAGCTAAAGAGTCACCCAACAATCAGCCTTATGAGTGGTTTTAATCTACAAAAAAAAAAAATAAAAAAAAAAATCTAGGAACCCATGGAGTGGCTTTAGAGTCACCCACTATCAGTCTTATCAACAACCATTGTTATTCTAGTTTTGAAGTTACGAAATGGAATTTGAACTTCACCTAGTCCACAACAAGGTTATACAAAGTATTTCATGATTAATAAAAATTTTAATTTACTTTTTTCTTTAATACAGTCCATTACACGCAATTATGATTTACCTTGTACATGTTATTGGAAGTTTACTTTCAAATCAGATCCGACCACAGGGGAAATATCAATTATTCTTAGACAATGACACCATGGCTTCCCCACACGCATCTAGAATATTTGAACGTTCCATCAAAAGAAAAATGCACAGTATGCGTCAATTATTCGAATTGAATCGATTCTAAATGTGTATCCATTATACTCTTTTATGAGATCAATATGCATTGAATAGACTCTTCTTCTCTTCATTAATTAAGATATTAATATTCTGTAACCAGAAATGAAGCAGAAAAGTATCGTTTGACATAACTTTTAATTCTTAAAAAAGCTACTTGAATAAACTCGTCTTTTCTTTATTAATTAAGATATTAATATTCCGTAACCACAAATGAAGCAGAAAAGCAATGTTCGACCGAACTTCTAATTTTGCTTTTACTTTTTATTGAAGAACTTCCTAAGAAAGCTACTTGAATAAACTCCTCTTTTCTTTATTAATTCAGATATTAATGTTCTATAACCACAAATGAAGCAAAAACAGATTGTTTGACATGACTTTCAATTTTGCTTTTGCTTCTTGTTAAAGAACTTTTTAAAAAAGTTACCTTAGACTAATTTCTTTTAAAAGCTACACAGAGAACTTAAAAAAAAATCATCCAACTTATTCAAAAGGCTTGCCAAACGAGCCCTAAATCTGGATGTACTTCTTATCTCTTTTCGATTCATTGTCAAGTTTGTAATTCAAGTATATAAAGCGACTAGAATTTTAATCACCACAAACAAAAATATCAGTGTAAACAACTAAATCATCATTAAGCCCATGTTTGACCTCCATTTTTCAAAACTCATTTTCTCCAAATTCATTCCAAACATACATTTCTTGAAACTCACAACTTTTATCAACTTTTCAACCATACATTTCACCACTTTGTATCAAAATCTACTAAATCTAATTTTACCCAAACCAAACACGAGCTAAATTCCAGCAAGCACAAATAATGAGAATTCTAAGAATATGCTAAATCATGTACCTTTTTCCAAATGTTACAATAAAATAACAGAATCCAGCTAAGGTTCCTAAAAAGTTAATACCAAAACCAGGTCCCATTTGCATTTTCCAATGGTTTCTGGAGCTCTCACTGGTTAGCCTGGTCCATTATATTTATCAAGGGAGGATGCTATTTCTAACTATATAATATAGTTATATAACCACCAAAAGTTCTAACATTATTGTGTCTCCACCTTGTCCACCTATGGCATTGTCTACGTATATATCAACTCATAAATCAAGCAAGTGCTATGCATAGTTTATTATGCCTTGCACCAAAACAAAACCCCTTTTTTGCGGAAATCACGACACATGATAAATTCCAAAGACAGGTATATAATAGCCAGAACTTCTAAGAACTCTGTCAAGTGTAAATATTTGGATAACCTGAAATGGAACATGACATGCCCGAAAGCCTTGACAAGTTCATTGATTGCATCATGAATACATCTTCACAATTAGCATACTTGCAATCATGGATTTCTTCATAACACAAACCATACACTACACAAAAAATGAAATTGACATACAAGATTCATATCATATATAAAAATAAGGGAAAATTGCGGCCGTGGTCCCAAACCTTTTATGTAATTGCAGCGTCGGTCCCAAACCTTTAATTTTTGCGGCAGAAGTCCCAAATCTTTGTATGTAATTGCAGCGTCAGTCCCAAATCTTGAATTCCGTCCATAAAACTGTTAGTCAACGTTCAAACAGTAATCTTGACTCGGAAAATTTGCAGCTCCGATCCCAAACCTTGTATTTTGTTGCAGATTACACCAAAACCTTTTATTTTTGCGGCCGAAGTCCCATANAATTTTTGCGGCAGAAGTCCCAAATCTTTGTATGTAATTGCAGCGTCAGTCCCAAATCTTGAATTCCGTCCATAAAACCATTAGTCAACGTTCAAACAGTAATTTTGACTAGTAAAATTTGCAGCTAAAGGTATGGGACTTCGGCCGCAAAAATGAAACGTTTTGGTTTAATCTGCAACAAAATAAAAGGTCTGGGACCGGAGCTGCAAATTTTCGAGTCAAAATTACTGTTTGAACGTTGACTAACGGTTTTATGGACGGAATTCAAGATTTGGGACCGAAGCTGCAATTACATACAAAGATTTGGGACCGACTCTGCAATTACATTCAAAGGTTTGGGACTTCGGCTGCAAAAATTAAAGATTGGGGACCGAAGCTGCAATTACATATAAAGGTTTGGGACTTAGGCCGCAAAAATTAAAGGTTTGGGTATAATCTGCAACAAAATGAAAGGTTTGAGACCGCAGCCGCAATTTTCCCTAAAAATAAAAGCATTTGAAGAAAAATCGTTCCAATGCATATCGTCATTTCAAGTTGAGAACCAAGCAAGTAAAACAAATAGGCAGTCTTTTCACGTAGTACACAATCTTGATGAGAATACAAATGGCTCAAATTAGAAGTAAATGATACAAATTCAAAGTCTGAGCTTTGTTACCTTATTTACCTAAATACACCCCACCATACCAAATAATGCAATAATTTATAACCCACCCACTACATTTAAACGCTTTCTAGAAAATGGATTTACACAGAGATCAGAGTTCAGGATTAGAAGCAGCAAATATATGTACTTTATAAATATACAAGATGGTGATAAAATATACAAGGTGGTGCAAATATGCTTCTAACAATGTCACAAAACAATCATTCCCCAGAAGAATTATCAAAGGCGTAATCTAGTATTTATTAGACCTGTAATATCGGTAGAAATAAACACCCAGATATTCATAGCTTTTGGGAAAATCGACATACATGAAACAAGATAATTTCATTGCTAGTCTCACACATAAAAAAGGAGGAAAAAAGAAGCATATAAACAGTGTAATTTTTTTTATAAATGTCGAACAATAGCTGAAGGTACGTCAAATATGAACCTTCTGTGAAGGAAGGGGAAGTTTATTCTTCCTTTTATTTAGTCCAAATAAATAAAAGAACAAATAAACAACTCAAAAATGACCCACCATAAAAATAAGCTACAAGCAACAAAAGACGCGTCCAACCTCGTAAAGAAGCTCCTTGCAAATAGAAATCAATACTGAAAAAAAATTAATATTTCTACATGTAAGGTACACCTGCTAGAGTCCAGCTAAAAGTTCTACATCTGCTATACCCCAGACATTTACAACCACCATTGCACCAACCAAATGATTGAACAAAGCCCCAAATAATCTACTCTGACCACATAATAACTTGAGCAGTTATTATGGCACCTACACTCTGAAATGCACTCAATTCGAACAAATGCAATGAGGACAACAATAAGGAAATACAAATTTTGAGTGCCAGATGAATGAGGGAGGACAAAGGGAGAATTACACGCAAGTCTTAATAACTGTTACAGCTTTCTCAATGTGAGGAGGATGATTTACCTGATAATGAATGGCATCAACCAGAACAACTAGTAGACTAGACTGGTGGGCCAAATTACTAGGGTGCAACTATAAAATTTTGGCCTAACTGTTAACCTCAGTTACCCAATGATGTTGTCACGGCGAGAGAGAATAGAAGATCAGCTGATTCGAGTGGTTCTAACAAAACCTCGAAAGAAATGCTAGCAAAAGAACAATATCATTGGCTAGTAGAGAATTGGATGCTTACAACAGAGATGAAATGGAATCGTGGATACTAATAAAAGTGCTCATTGAAACTATAGTTCAAAACCCCACAACCAAGCTACTTACCACACCAAAAGGGGGGAAAAGATGCAGTAAAAGAAAGAAATGGGGAAAATAAGAAAAAATAAATGGAAAGCAGAGTGGTGGAGGCAACTTAGAAAAAACTAAAAATATATTGCACAACATACAAAGAGGAGTGATCCAAAGACTTCCAAGGTATATGGTGTCGAGTACAAGATGAAATATCATGGATGTAGCAGCATCTTTATTGTGCAAAACAAAGTTGTCCAGATGATTACTGATTTGAATAAAAGGAACACCAACGGTTGTGGTGCTCTCATAAATGCTAATGACAGCAGAAAGTTGGGACAGAAAAGTCTCAAGGTGCAAATGTCAGGCAGAAGATGTTCCGAACTATGTTTACAAAGCGACTGAGGCAAGAATCTTAACTTTTTGACTTTTGGAGAACTCGTATGGCTAAGCTTAAAAATGTTATTCATACTTAAATGACTTACAAGCAGTAGTGCTTTATTCAATATGTACGCCTATGTCAATTGTGGCTTAAAAGTTACAGGTTTGGTAAATCAATTACTTAATGGCAGTTGTTTGAATAAGAAAATAACCGAAAAATCCATTATGACGCTTTTATGTAGTCAGATAAGGAATAGTATTTTGCAATCACGACCACAAGATATAGTGGTCCTGCTAGTAGAGAATTCCCTATCACTATAGGCTTGCACCATGGTTCTCCTAATTCCTTAACTTTTCAACAGATTCATGGTCCATGGATAAGCTCACGACATATTCAAGACGAGTTCCCAGATGTTAATCAATGATGTAGTTTTAGCTGATGAGACTAATATTGATTAAATATGAAGTTTGAATTTGAAGCATTCTGGAATCTAAAGGTTTTATTAAGTAGGCTTGGATCTAGTAATGAACCAAAAGGATGGCGAAAAAAGAGTTACGTACTGACCTCAAATTTATTGGCATCAGGGTTTAGTTTGTAATTTTGTATATTTTAATAAATTAAACTAAAGTTTATGTTTTTTATACGTTGCACATTTAATATATGTAATACTTGAAATTTCAATGAACTCGTTGTTACTATTGTTCAACCAATTTTAATTTAGTTATATTTTAATAACCGAGAACATAATTTAATTTAATACTTACCATTTTGACTTAATTTAACAAGTATAGGATTTATAATATGTGAACTATTTAATAAAACAAATGGAATTCTATCTTTCAACCAATTTTTATTATAATTAACCAAGAGGATTACAATACATTATATTTATACTTACTACTCGAATTAGTTATAAAAATTGTTACGCTAAAAGTTCTGTTGTTTAAATAATATCGTTTTAAACTAAATAATATTGCATTTATTTAATGAATAATGCTATCTAGCACCATTAGTGCTAGAGCACCAGTTTAGATGGCTATACTTAATAAGTGCAATTAAATGGATGTTTTAACTTTGAATTTAAATGAACTCATCATTTAATGACATCTAATTGTCACCTATATTGGTGTTAAGCACCAGTGGTCATAAATAGTATTACGCTTATTTAATAGATAGACTACTAGGGTTACGATATAGGTAGTACCGTTGTGAAATTAGTAAAGAGTACAATATTACTTATTTGGATAGTTAGCTCTGACAAAATAAGTATTTTAATTATAAGTAACCAAAAAAGTCTAAACTTTTGTGTTCCTGCTGCAAGCTGTAGATGAAGAATGAAAAACATGTATGGTGGTGATGATGAGACAGTAATAAAATAAACTGTGATTTCTTAAAGATCTTGCTGGTAGTGATGATATGGAGGACTTTTTTTTTTCTTGTTCTGGTAGCAGATTAGTAATCCTGTTATGTGATTACTGATTAGTACTTTATTAATTTGTTACTTGCTAATTTGTTGATCCTTTTTAAAGATTCTAGTTACAAATCCAACTTTTAATTTTGTTGAAACATTTTATTATGGATTATCCAAATGGCTTATGGTTTGTCATGAGCATAATTTTGCATTCTTATAATTTTTTGATTAATTCTATTGGTTTATTTGAGGCTTATGCCAGACCTAACATAGGCAGAACACATCAATACCCGACTTGACCTTTTGGAACACTGTGGTTGGGGAAAGGAATAGAATTGGTTTTGGAGATATAATTGTCTAAAATTCATCTACTAGTTATCTGAGCACAATCTGAGCACAAGTAGTGAACTGTTGTAATTTATATCTTGGTGAAGGACAACAAAATAAACATCTGAGACAGACCAAAAGAAAATGAGGTGGCAGTGAACATACCTGATTCTATGTATAGTCCACACGGGAACCCTAAGGGTCTGATTTAGTAGTATTTCTGGAAGAGTAAACGGTAAGCATACGCTGAATCGAAGACTTTGCGAAATTCCTCAGAAAAATATGCCGGGATACGATAACAAGCAGAATTTTATGCATTCTAATTCCTGAAAGGCTGAATCAGACATGAATAGAACTTCTAATGACTTGGAGTACAATTCTTAGCAGATCACAAAGGAAATCATGCGCATACGTTTCTGATGGAAAGCAAGAAATAAATACAAAATAGGGACATACAGGTAGATTAAGTAGTGCATGTCAAGAAGGAAGCCAGACAAACAGTTGAAATTAGAAATGATCAGAAATCGCAGTCTCATAGCTTAGCAAGCATTAGATACTTGTACCAAATCAAGCAAGAGTATTCAGATTTGGACGAGATAAAGCCTCATAAAACCTGCATTTCGTCAGGAGAGGTTTGTTCTGCACTTACATCTATGCATATGAACAGCACAGAGGGCACATGAGGAAGATTCCTGGATCAATCACATATACATAAAAAAGACAGGAGAAGAAGCTGAGAGGAAGGAATGGGAAAAAACTGAAGGATCCATGTATTATGAGTTTGACAATCAACTCAACATCAAATTCATGAGAAAAGCAGTATCAGAGGTAAGATGCACAAAGGCTTGATAAACACAAAAAGGAAAGAAAGCATCCTATGAACATCTACCATGGATGAGTAGACCTTATCAGGCAACACTGGTAAAGTGTTGAAACTATACCACTTGAAAACAGAACATGCTACTAAACTTCCAGAAACATCTTTATAAGATTTCCTACAGAAGAAAAGTGAGTCACGCAGAAGCCTATGACCTTGACCTAAAGGAGCTTGAGAGGAGAAACGACTGATGGAATAACCCCAACAATGAACCAGAGTTTTCATCTATACGGGAACAAAAGTATCCTCATAATTTAAGTGGCCATTATGAATGCTTGAATCAAGTTTTCAGCTGCACGCTTCTGCTCAGCTGTGCCCGATATTAAAGCCACGTGATCACCTCGGGAAGATTTGGAATCTGAAATCTCTATTGCTGCACCAGATATCTGGAAGAGAATGGGTGCAAGTGAGAACATAAGTTCAAAGTGATATGATACTCATGCACAAATCACAATAATCCATACAGCCTAATGTGACACCAAATGCATACTCTCCACCCCACCAATCCCAGAAAAGATCTTCCCAGCTAGTTCCAGGATTTTCAATGTAACAGCTTATCTATAAAGCACCAACAAGACACGTGTGACCGGTTAGTAAAGTATTGACACAACAGTCAATTAAAATTATATTCTTTTAGTTTTATTTTTTGAAATATTTTTCATTTATTTTATATTGTAAAGCAGATAAAATTTTGTGCATATAAGCAGGTTTGTGAATGAGAGAGCAAATAATTTAAGAAAAAAGGGGCTGAATGATTTTCAAATGGAAAAGGACCAGTTTCTTTTAAAATTTAGGACACACGGTTAATTTTATAGATTATTAGGTTAGAAAGTCAAGGAACATTTTTTTGTTTTTGAAAAAAAAATAAAAAGCTGACGTTTTATATCTAGTTGACCAATCTATTATTATAAATTGAATTTGTCTTTCATTTAAAGGTAAAGACGTGAAATTTGTTTCCAAAAAATTGTAAAGTCGTAAAAGACAACATCAAGAACTCTGGGTTAAAAAAGTTGTGTCTTGTTTTCAAATAGAAAATCTAGGGTTTGCTTTCAAGGGAGAAGAGTCGGTGCAGCCGAGGAGAGACAAGACAACACCAGAAGAAGAATAGCACCGGAAAGAAGGAGATGAAGAAGTAAACTATCATTCTTGTCATCAAGAACATCGTAAATGGAGATTCAAGGTTAGTTTTTGTTTTGCCGTAATTTTTTTGGTTACTTTTCACCAATTCAGCATGTCAGGGACATGTAGGTCACGTGCATGGCGGTAGAAAAGCAAAAGAAAAAGGGGGATACGCCTTAGACATGTTATGGAAGCATGTCGGAGTCATGTCGTTGTCGGACACGCGTCGAGTAGAGCCAGATGCATATCGGTGCATCTCAGCAGGTCAGGTTATACATGTGCCTGGCCCGCCAATTGATGTGATTCTAAAGTAATGGCTCAACAGACATGACGCATGTATGGCTAAGCTTATAAGCACCTTATAAGCTTAATCAGACATGGACAATAACTCGGATAACAGTGCACAACATAAAAGTCAAGACTTCAAGACCAAAACACCCAAAGTTAGCAATTGAAAAGAACCCTAATTGTATTGGGGCTGTCATGAGGCTGGAAAAAAAATCTTATTATGCAAGTTAAGCAGGCTGTCAATAAAGGGCAACCGAAATAAATATTTACCCCATTTTGATATGTAGCTGGCCCAAAGGAATGAAGAGTTTGTTTTGGGGGGAAATAGCAGAAAAATGAAGTGAAAAGTGGAGGAAAGTTTCAGACATAGTAGAAGAGAAATACAAACGGTATTGATCATTGCTCTGGCAATTGTCAAATTAAAATGATTCACCTTACGTATATTCTCAATATTCATGCCACCTTTGCCCATGACTTTACCAACTGCATATGCGGGTACAACCATTTCCACAGTTGAAGGTGAAGGCAATCTGCTCAACAAGGCAAGATTATAATCAAATACATACTTTGAAGACTTCAGAAAAATTAGGTCCCAGTCATAAATTCATGACATAGAATACTAACCCTCCATACAATGATGATGAATGGGAGGAAAATGATCCATAGCCACTATCTCCAGTCTTTATCAAAGAGAAAAAACAAGGTTAGAGGAGGAAAACCAAACCATGAAATTTGAAATTGACAATTGGATGAAATGGCATTTAGCACTATCTGGAGCAAGCAGAAATATCAAAAGAATGACAACACAAATAACATTGACATTTCAAATAAATTAGTCCAATACTCCTGTAGTAATAATAATTGACGGAAAAATATAAAATTAATATCCACTAAAAATATTACACGACCTTCTGCAATAAATACGTGTATAAATATAGATTGAAGGCAATCTAGGAATGGACAGGATTTATTAGATATATTTAGCAGCCAAGATAAAAATTAATTAAAATTCTTTACATAAAACAAGAAAAAATCCTCCAGAAAAAAACGTAACCATAGATTGAAGGCAATCTAGGAATGCACGGGATTTATTAGATATATTTAGCAGCCAAGATAAAAATTAATTAAAATTCTTTCCTCAAAACAAGAAAAATTCCCCAGAAAAAAACTTATACATGATTTTTCTGTGTAAATAACACATGGTATCACCTTGCCATACCATTATTTCACATGACTCTTTAACTGATCCAGAAAAATAGCTATTAACTTAAAAGGTGTTATTCTTTTCCTCTTTTTCTTTTTCTTTTGGGAGGGTTATCAACAAGAAATTGTCCCAAATCAGGATCTTCATTAAGAAGAATAATCATAACTTGTTCAAGTGCTTTATAATTTGCAATGCTTTGTTCGCAATTGCACGGTTTACTATCCAGATGAGGAAATGTCAAGTAAAGATAGCAGTGACATCTTTTTCCTTTTAAGCATGGATCTACTAGGAAAATAGCTTTCACAATAGCACAGTTGCTTACCAACAGAGACCCATAGGTTCTGTAGGAAAGCAGGCCAACTCCACTCTCAGTTTCGGCACTGTGCTCATAGCCCAGAGGAGCAGCCGGACGAATACTAGGCAAAACTGAGGGCACCGAGAAACCAGCACCACCAGAAGAAATGCGGCCACCTTCTTTGTCTTTCAACACATCATCTCGCAGCCTCAAGACAATCTGAATAAGTGCATCTCTCAAACTAACAACTTCGCCAACAACCTATGATGTGGAAAATGGGTTTCAATAAATAAGGTACCAAGTAAGAGACATTGTTGACCAACAACATTAACAAGAGCCAGATAACGTATACCTCAACAAGTTCATCATTTGCATCTGCACATTTAGGCTTCTCGCCCTTGGAGATTCGTATATCAGCTTTAGTTCTCTTCCTGATTTCATTTATGATCGAACCACTTTTCCCGATGATACATCCAATAACCTTAGATGGAACAAGAAGCCGCAAAGTTACCGTATCATCATCATCATCATCATTTATCTTTCCTTGCAGCAATAACACAGCTTCGACAGCTGTGGACTTCAGATCATCCAATGACTGCCCAAAACAAATATTGCACATGATTATCAGGAATGGTCGATGAAATTTTGCCAATCTTGGTAAGCAAATATATAACAATTGAATTAAAATGATCAAATAAAATAAATATGAAGAAACTGTAAGAAAGAGTCTCTAAATGAAGTTGTCAAATATGAACATGACTGTTTTTGCTATCACCTTTGACCAAATGAAAGTGCAACCAAAGTGGACCACAGCATACATGAAATCAACTTTCTGGCGTAAATTAAGATACATAAAGACAGTAATAGATATTCAAGAATTGCAATAAGCTTTCCTCGCTTGTCAGCAAATTATTTAATCAATAGACGTAAACTGTAACCTGCCTATAAACATCCATAAACCAAGTGATACTTCAGATTGAAAAAATAATAATAATAATAAAATAAAGAGTCCCAAGGTAGTACACAGAAACATGACAATCCAACTCAACTGTCTATAAACAAATAAAAGCAAACCCGAGCACAATATCCTCGATAAAATAAAGGTGTATTCTGCAGAAAAGAAGATTAAGTGGTTCAAGTATTCATCTTCTTCTAGAGTAATTTCAATAGATAAACTAAAAATAAACAATGATAGAGATGATGGCCATGCCTCTGTTGAGATAATGCTGACCACACACTCATTGTAATTGGTCTTTGGGTCCTCAACCTCAATATGGGCACCACTGTCCTGCCTTATACGTTTGATGGAACTTCCTCCTTTGCCAATAACACGGCCAATTTTATTTGATGGACACAACACTTTTATGGTCAACTCCTCTGATTGAGACGCACCACCATAACCAGACACCACAGGAAGAGTGGATGAATAAACTGACCACGTGTTCCCAGCATCAGCACGACTAGGTATGTCCAGTGCGTCTGCAGGACCTAAAATAGAAGGAACAGATCTGGATGGGATGATAGGATCTACACTTTGATAAAATCCAGTTGCAGGATACATGGGAACATCTGACGGGATGATAATGCTAGGAGGGGTTTCTGGGATGGAAGCATCAAGAGGAATATCTTCCTTCGGTGAAAACTTGTACATGATAGCAGAAATGGCAAAAAGTGCTTTCTTCAATGCCTCTGAGTCGCCAGATATCTATTACAAATAAAGACATACATCACTTTCTATAACTAAAGGAATATCAAGTAACCGCACTGCATCCATTATTGCTCTACAGCAATGACGACTTCGATTGCGGAAACCCATAATGATCCAGGAAAAGAGAAAAATATTTTAGGACTTATCTTTCTAGTTTTAATTCATCACCAAATACTCTGGATCAAATTTAATGTAAAGATGATATTTACAATTATACAATTCTAAGCTAAAGAAAAACTAACCACCACAAAATTGTCGAACTTCAATGCACAAGAATGAGACGGGTCACTGGCATCCTTGGAAGTGATCTTGATGTTTGTCCTTGTCTTGTTTCTCAACTTCTTAATGGTGGTACCGGATTTCCCAATAATATTGGCAGACTGGCTAGATGGAACAAGAATCTTACACTCCTCCTTATTTTTGTCGTTATTCTTCCTGTCAAAATCCCCGACCATAGCCACTGCATTTGCAATAGCCTCGTGTACCCTGAGGAGCGCATCCTGAGCAGGACAGAGAGGTTCCTTATTATTGAATTCATCATCAACTTCAACGTCCTCCTTCTCTCTAACATAGCAATAAATCGTGATAACTCTATCTCTAGCACCAGGGAATGGGTCCAACACCTTGACCTTTGCTCTCGTCTCTTGCCGGATCGAGTTAATTACTTTTCCACTCTTTCCAATCACGCTCCCAATAACACCGTCAGGGCAAAGAATCCTATACACTATCAGTTCATCATTACCCTTCTGGTCTCTATCTCTTTCTCTGTCCACTCGCCTCTTTTGGTTCTTGCTATCCACATCATCACGATGAGAACGAAAGCGCTTCCCATTTCCACCCATTGCACACTACACAAACTGTCCCCCTGAATGCATTGAAAAGCAATTCCAAACTTTGAGGTTGAATCAAAATCAGAGGGAAAAAAATTGCAACCAAAATTCACAAAAAATAATAATTAATATAAAAAAGAAGGAAACTTTTTTTTCCCTTTCCCTCTTTCCATATCAAGCCCCTCAAGTTTCACTTTTTGTTCCCATTTATCAGAGTTTTGATCTAAAACGGAATAAGCCAAAAATGTCTGGAATTTACTACTCCATCCATAGTGCTAAAATACACATAACTATTTATGTATAATGAATCACACAAAAAAAATACAAAAAATATTAAATGTATTATTTCACGTACAGGCAGAAATAATAGTGATCACTCAAAAGGGTTCTTTACCTTCAAAGAGAAAAAAATTCCAGAAATCCTTAGGTAAAGTAACGAAGGAAAAGCCCTCGTCAAAAACCTAATTAGAGACATTGCTGCGAGCAATTAGTCTAGTAGAATTGACGTATAAAAACCTAATGAACAACAATAGTACCTGGTCAAATTGAAGTGCCCAATTGAAGGGTAAACCCACGCGAAAAGCGTCTGCGCGGGTAAATTTATACGTATATAGGGCAAACGACAGTGTGTGAGGAGTCCGGTGACGGAGAATGCAATATCGGACGCGGAAGCAGCCTAAGACATACGTACGACTTGAAATATTTATTTGTGGAAACCAGATTTTTTTTATTAGTTAATTAAATCAATAATTACTATTATTACTTGCTCACCCAAATTTCAAAAATTACTCACTCGTATTTAAAAAAATTACCCATTCATCACCATATCAATCCGTCCATTTACGTGGATAAAAAAATCTAGGTGGGGAATGAAAATCCTACGTGATTAAATTAATTAGACAATCACGTCTTTGCCCAATCGATTCCGCCCCAAATTCAAACATGGCTTTGCCCAATTGAGTCTTCCCCAAATTGTTGAAGCTAATTCTCCAATTGCTGAAACAAATTCCAAATAATTCTTCCTCAAACCCAAAATGAATATACTTCTGTCATTTTGACACGTGTATCCAAAATGCGTACCTTTGCAAAGATATATTAAAAGAAATATAAGACGAGGGGGAAAGTATGAGGTCATTGGGAAAAATTAAATGACAGGAAAATTGAAGTCTTTATTAGAAAAGATCTCCTTATCTAAGCATTAAGGGAATATGAGCTTCTATCTTGGTGCCCCAACTTCTCCGCACTATAAACCTCTAATGCAAAGGCTGCCTATTTGTTTCCTTGTCTCCTGTTCACAGATGGAGACGGTCTACATTTCTTTCACTCAAGATTCTCTTTCACTTCCTTGAATGCCTAAGATTGTCATGTCACCAAAATGGTTATTGCGGGGACTATCAGTGCATCATACCATGCCAACCACTATAATTATAAGGGACAATGTGTTAGTACATCATGCCATGCCTACAATCACTGATCATAAGGAGATCAATGAGTTCTATCATGCCATGTCTTCTATATACTGAATTCGTGCTGTGAAATTGGTGAAACATATTTAGCAATGACAACTTAGACCTGACACCATGGATCTAAGCCTTTATTTGCCTTCATCATATTCATCATTTTGTTTTAGTTCATTATGTAAGGCCTCTACATTCTTACTTTTATCATAACCTTCACGATTTTGCAGGTTTTGTACTTTATCTAACTTGTCAAGGGAAAAAATCCATGAATTAGTAGCTGATGCACTGCAACCTTATTCTATGTTGCCTCTACCTCATGCTATTTTTTTCCTACAGGATTTGCAATTGTCTATTTTGAGGATGAGTAAGATGCTGAAGATGCCATTCGTGGTCTTTAAGATAATACGAAACGCAAAAGAGTATCAAAAGAAGAAGGCAAAGAAATTGGGCATAAACAAGAAGTTTAAGATAGAGGACCCTGCAATCTCCAATCATTAGCCCTTCAAGGAACATGAACTCAAAACCCTCGAGGCTTACAGCCAACGAGCCATCCAGGAGCAGGACGAGAAGAAAGCTGCTTAAAAAGAAAGGATAAATCAATTTCATCCTAATTTGTTTGAGGCATTTGGTGGGTTCCTTATTCCTTAATTGTAATAATTATCTATTGCTAGATTTTTAGTTTTTGTATTTGTCAATTGTTTATGTAGAAAATTTACTAATCGAACTTTTCCATCTAGGTTTTGGAGATTCTTAAGAAAAATAGAGACATGTTCTTCGATGAAGTTTTTCTAGGGAGTGAAAGTTAAGCGTTCAAAATTTTCACCCTTCCTTGCACTATCATTTTACTTATATCATTATGTATTACCTCTTAAGTGGGGTATTAATTTGACAAACAAAAATAATTCTAGGTTGGTTTTTAAGTTAACTATATCGATTGAAGACCTCAAGGACTTTGAAAGGAGGCGTCTTCTTGGCACTGACAATGAAAATGCTCCTACTAGGGATGATTTGGCCCCCGCTTTAGTAGAAGTAATTCACATCTTTATGCATTTTAGTGTTCTATTAACTACAGTCAAGCTTGCATGTCTTTCTACAATAGAGTGCTTTTTGTACAAAGTTGGTTTTATAGTTTTCGTAAGCCTAGAGAAATATTGAATTGACGAAAGGGTATACCGTCATTTGACATAGTTTTTCCTTGTGGAACACAAACTACATAATGTTGTACAAATCATTATTTAGTTCAACTCGAAAGGTTCATATATTAGAGCCTTCAAGACTCTTAGCATATGAAAGATATGTTACTTATTAGTCGAGACAAAGTCATAAATTCACCGAAATGAACTTTTCAATGTAAAGCGATCTGCAAGTGAATTACTTTGTTGCGAATTATCGGTTGTTCTTATCATTTAACATTGCACGCATGCACATCCATTTATATTTATTATGATCAGGTGTTTTTTGTATACAGAAGTTTATATTTGATAAAGCTTTCGTTTTTCTTAGTTAAATGAAGTCAAAATTACAAAAGATTGCAGATGATGCAATGGCCTAATTTAGAGGTACTATTTCCACGGTCAACTCTTGATAATTATGAAAGACAACTGGTTGTAAAGTTGCAAAGATAACCCCAACGTAATATTATTTGGGTTAAGGTCTATGCCCCTAATCACAAGTCTTAAGTTTTTTTAGAACTAACCATTTCCTCCTATCAAGAAATAGTTATATGATCGGGGTTTAAAGGAGAAACTTGTTCACAAAATTTGCCTCAGCATCATTTAACTGTGCTCTCTCCTTTTGCTTCAGCATCAGATTTTATGGAATCATGATTTTGCATTGTCACTTAATATTTAAAGTTGACTAAATTAATGTTTCTTATATTTATTATAGACTCTAAAGAACAACCCATGTTCATTTTTTTTTAAGAAAAAAATCAGTTAATGAATATCTTTCATGTTTACAAATGAATTTCTCAAAAATTGACATATATTTATTTTTAACATTAACCATCTAACGTGCAACGCAAGTTCACTTTATAGACAAGAAACATAATGGAGGCTGGAGGCATGATTACATTTAAAATAGAGGTTTTGCCCAACACTTATCACCACTATCCATGTTTACCTCAAAAAATGTTGCCAACAGATGCCGGACCCACTCGTGCATACGTAAGTTTAATCCAACACGTTTGTGCCGATCGACGGTCAGGATAGCTCCAGATTTGAACGTGGGAGGAGCTCATCAACACGAGACGTCAACGTTCGGACTTCCGGCAAGATGAATGAAACACGATTGTATAAGAAACCAATCGATAAAGAACACAATTTGTAATTGTAATTTTATAGTAAATGAGAGAGTAATATAGTTCCAAGTATTTTGAATTGCATTAGTCTTCTTGTATTACATGGTGTGGGTATTTATAGTATTACAAATGAGATGGTGACATTTGGATCAATTGACACGTGACCTCATTTCCTCGGTCAGGACATCAAATCCTAGCCATCAAGTTAACTTTTCTAGCCTTACAAAACATTAAATACTCTTACATTGACACGACAAGACATAAGTTATTTTACATAAAAGTCACATCAATCATTCAAATAAAGATTTTCATCATGAGTGTATCTTCCCACGCGG
>CAIGRT010111175.1:0-23637 GCA_903798405.1 Fraxinus platypoda | reverse complement strand
CATTCAGCAGGTCTATCCGGTTTCTGTCCTTTATTTCTTTCTCTGTTAGTTTAGTTCCTTTAATCTCAGCTTCAGTTTCATTCCTTCCTTGATTTATCATGAATCGACTCCAGTCACACTGCTGTATGTTCACGCCACATGTTCAGCATCAGAAACCAGTGAATTCTAACAGAAGTTCATGCACGAAACAACCTTTGAAATCCTAGTCGGCATTTTCAAAATCTAGGAGATTCGGTCGTGGATAATTCTTTAATGCCAACGGAAGCTAACTTATCAGATTGCTAGTGCAATCATATACGAGAAACTCAATTTAGTGGCAAAGAAGGAAGCTTCCTATCTTATAAACTAACCACCATTCCTGAGTTCATTTGCATATTTCAAATGAACAATGCTATTTATCATCATTGATGAAGATCATCACCATAGCGGCAGCACACCGACGTTAAATGATAGGTTCAGTTAAATGCAGGGACATGTGACCCTAATTATTGGACCTATCATTCAATTCCAACTAAACACGATGATGGCCATTAGTGATGACAAATAGCATTACTCGTTCCAAATGCCATGGTAACAATAAGTACATATTAACATATCAAAGCCTGTCATGACACTACCCAGAATAGAACTTACCATCAAAAGGAAACAAATACGAGTTTGATACAATTCCTGAATCAACACTTAGTTTGATGCTGAACTAGCAGCACAAGGAGGCGGTGTTTCGACCTCAGTCAAATGAGAGTTTCCACCCATCTCTACAGTCTCGAGTTCCACTGTATCTGGAGTCAAGTTATCATCTAAATTATTTGATACTGGAGCCACGTCGGTTCTATCATCTGCAATCTCAAGATAATCCATCATGCGTGGTCCAGTTGCAGTACCTGGGTCAACCTCTCTACGAACTTGAGTGCCGGGGTCAGGCATTGAACTGTTGCGAGCAAACAATCTCTCCTTCCAGCTTCTTGTGCTCTTTGTTATGGACTCTTTGTATCTGGAGGGAAAAAAGGCACATAGCACATAAATTCGTCAAGAAAAATTTACTCATCTGCTTTCGACCAAAAAATATTTTCGGCAGTCGAAGTATTTATATGTGTTTTGGTTGAGTATAAAGATCTAATATCTGCATTGTCCCTCCACCAACTTTTTGTTCCTTCTGTTCTTATTCTTTTAGCGATTCAAGTCAAGTTGACTGCTGACGGGCAATGAATGGCACACATCAAATCTCAAAAATGTATGCTAAATTTGGAAAAGCAAGAAACTTAACATGACATTAACAATAAGACTAGGGGAGTAAACAACATGCAACCGGTTTTATGCACCTCACAGATAATGCATTCAGTCGAGATTTCAGAGACTCCGAGAATGACTGGAAATCTGATGGTCCAGCTCTATCTTGACTATTGGGGGAAGTCTGAGCAGGAGACCTCCTAAAAGATAACATAACAAATAAGCAGCAATGACCAGTGAAGTGAACTCATACTAACTCCTTGAGGGGGTTGAAAAACTTGAAACAAAGATCAAGGGATATAGGTACCTATTGCTCGAGGAAGTTCCAAGTTGATTAGCAACAGCACCTGATCCCGATGCTGTGGTGGTGATGTGGTCAGCTTGGGAGGAAGATCGTGGGGTAATAATCTGTGCAGAATCTTCTCCAAGGGTAAAAAATGGTGAATTCGAGCTAGCTATCGTGGCTGCAGGAATTGGTCCAGGACCACCTCTTTGAGCAGGAGATAAAGCAGGCGAAGTAGCAGAATTTGGATTCGGATTACTTGAGAACACCAAAAATCGGGGATGGGTTCGAGTAGAAGACCTACTCCTCTCACCTTCCCTCCTGGCAAGCTGACGAGCCCTTCCCATCGCAGCAGCAGCAGCTAAGTGCTGAATGATGTGCTCTTCAAGTTCAGAGTCACTTGCACTAACTGGTAACTGCAACAAAAAGTTTTTAAAAAAAAATTATATTACCTGATCTAGTCATCATAAATTCAATATCAGGTCGCTAAATTGAAATTGAAGTTGAGAGAATGTTAATAAACATTAGGAAGGGATCACAAACATGCTGCAATTCGAAGTTTCCCAGGGCTGGATGATGAAATATAGCTGTGTTTCTAGGTGGATTCATCCGCATATTTCTCTCGTGCTCCACGGCATCGAGCAATTCCTGGCTGCCGAATAAACACATAATGAGGCTCCTCTTCAAATAAGAACACCGAGAAGTAACAGTTTAGAAATTTGACAAGCAGGGAAAGGTCAACTTAGTTTACCTGCTGGGATCCTTCAGGCTGATAGACTGCCAACACATTGGGCACTGGGAGCTTCTCTGGCACCTATAGATTTATCGTAAAATAATAAAAACATTTGTCCACCACCACCATCTTACAGTAATGTGCCACGATGGATAGAACTAATATAGATTTTAAACATTAAAATAAAATGCAGAAATAGGTACTATCAAATAATGGCTTCTCTTGTTCATGTGATCTGAGGACTAATGACGACTGTAAATTAAAAGGTCACAAAGTCCAAAGTAACAATTAAATGGCCTCACTGCTCAAATCTCCCTCTCTGCCCCCTAGGATAATTCAGAGTCTCAGAAGAAAAATGTAAAAGAATTGACTCAAAACTTGGAGCAAGAAAATTAGCAAGCCTAAGGTGGCCCGCCTTTAAATTGAAGAAATCACCAGCTTTGTCCTTTTCCTTTCTGATGTTTTCAATTGACCGAGAAGAAAACCATAAAGGTTCAATGGTCCTGGCCTCTACAGAATCAAATATCCCTTTCTGCAGAACTCTCAAGTCACCTAAATTTTTTAACCTTCTAAGAAACTGAGAAGAAAGATCAAGAGGCTTGAAGGTTCACGTCTCTAACAAAGCAGCCAAATTTGACAGAAAATCAGCAGAAAACTCTCTTCAGGAGAGACTTGTGAGAGTCTCTCCCTCCCTTGCATAGCCAGAGTAGAGCAAAGGTCATTTCTTCAGTAAATTCAGAACTATGTTTCTTGGTACACCTTTTTTCTATTATAACATAGTACTGGACACCTTATAACGTATATATAAAGAGAGGATATATTTTCCAATTTTTATGTTCAAACATACACGGTAGCAGCAGGAATAGCTTTTCCAAAGATTTCATGTGGTGAGTCTAGACTCTAAAGTTCGAGACCAGCACGCCCAATATCATACTATTCCGAAGCCAAACTCATGGCTAACTTGACCATAAAGCGTACATATTTCTAACTAGTTTTAAACTTAAACCCTTTGCGTCTACACACCCATACATTTCTCGCGGTCCTAGGACATTCTTCAGTGCAAACATTAGCTGCATTTACTGGCCTACAGTTATGTCATAACCGTGTTGTAACATATCGGTACTAATAAATCAACATTATCAAGCATATTTATGCTAGAGTAGTCATGAGCTTAAGGGGTAGTGGCGGTACTCGTAGAGAATTTCTCATCACTGTATGCTTTCATCAAGGTTCCCTTATCTTTTCGCTTTGGAAATCTATGTGCACTCCAAGATGAGGTTTCTAGGTAGATCTTTCGTTGATGACATGATTTTAGTACACGTGACTCGGGAGTTGGATAAATCATAAGTTAGAACTTCATAATACTTTTTTTTTTTTTGAAAGGTAGAACTTCATAATACATCGAAATCTAAAGGTTTTAGTTTAAGTAGTCCTAAGATGGTGTTCATGGAACATCCATTTAGTGAAAGTAGGAATATGGATAAAAGTAAAGTTACTATATGAGATTCCAAAAATGGTAGTGGTTCCCTATAGAGTGATGAAATCTCCTCTATTATTTTCATACTACTGCACAATAGTATCCTTAGTCTCATATCTAAGCCTGGAAAAATGACACATTTTAACCAATATGCTAGTGAAGTCCTTTAGCCCAATGGACTGACCAAACATCATGGCCTCGTGCAAGTTAGTCAAAAAACTTCTCCATCTTATTATATTATGGACCAGTATATATATAAAACAGATATGTACAATATGGCAATAGTATAGTTGTCTCAAGACATTCTTCCCATAAGCGAACTAATTATGAATTTATGATTACAGTATAGGCAATAAAACACACCTACGATAATATACATTCAGTCACGCTCCTTCGACTAAACCATGAAACTTTCCTAAAATGAATCAATTTGATCTTATGTAACAATTCGGTGCAAACAGATAAACAAGTCTCGTCTACAAGGATATGACCACATCAATAAACCAACAAAATAAATCATTCTTTAAACTGGAAGCTAATTTTTTATACCATTCAAGGATGCATTGAAGATGAAACTCGTGCTTGCAACATGTCATCTGCAAATGAAACAACAAAAATAAAATCAACAAGAGGTCAATATCAATTCACAATTATTAGACTAACGATCATAATACATACTGTTGAGGGATCACTTCCACAAAAAGCTTCAAGGCATATGCTGCAAGCATCATCACATGCTTCTTGAATTCCCCCTTCCACAAAAGCTGCAGCCGATGTCAAATGGTCCTCAGATACCTTCCCCGCTTCCATCTCTTACAAATCTCGAAATCTATAAACAGAACACAAAATTCCTTAAAGAAATTGTAAGTAAATCGAAGAAATGTTGAAACCACTAGTTTTAACAAAATTAAGACCAGATTATGCACCATATGCCCCAAAGTTCAATAAGCAGAAAGCATACAAATTGTCAAATCAGTAAAAATGAATCTTAAATTATACAAGAGGACCAAAAATATTACTTCACAATTCGGTGGTGAGAAACAAAAATGGTTCTGGTATGAACAGTTCAACAACTAGGGCCTGTAACATTAAAAAACATATTTATTTAAAAAAAACTTTAAAAAAATTCACCCTTTTCTATAACTGTAGCATAGCACCATACCTTCGTACCAAAATTGAGAACTAGAAAGTCCCAAAAAACAATCTTTACCCCGAATAAAAAGAGGCACACCAAAAAAAATGGTAACTTTGCATTCATAAAAATAACGACATTCAGGGAAAGAAAAAGGGCCAAACCCAGTAACTGAAACACAACAGATTCACATAATCACAGACAAAAATGCAAATTACCTTAAAAGGCAATACAGTTTTTTTGATGGGTAATCAATAAAATTGAGCAAACCAAACAGTAGGTCAAAGATAAGAGCAATGAAGCAACGTGATGCATATACAGAGTGTGAAAAAGATGGAGAAGACTAATATGTAGAAAATGAAGAAAAAAACCTAAGAATGAAGGAGAAGAAGACTTTTGTTTTTGTTGGTTTATGAAGAATTATTATCGTTTACTTCCTCTGGCGGTGATGACTGAGTCCCACTCAACACACGGCAAGGAACGAAAGAAAAAGTATCCGCTGTTGTTTGGTCTTCCACCAGCTACAGTACCAACACGTGGCATCCAATCGATGCAGTTTAGCCCAGTTTGATGGTCATTATTGGAGGAAAAACAATATTTTGAAATGATTTTTAGAAGAATATATTGTTAAAATGTGGGAACGAATTTTGAATTTACATCTAAAATTTTGAATTTCCCCTGTTATACGAACGTTTGATTGAAAAATGAAAATTTACACAAAAAAAAATTAAATAAAACTGCTGATATGCTGTCAAGGAGTGTTTGACACCCTTACCCTCGTCGACAACACACTAACAATATGAAGGGGCAATTTTTTGGAATTTTTTATTCGCGTGGATTTCAGGAGGTTCCCACTCCTATGTGAGTGTATATCAATCATGGTGGCAAATTCTTTCCGACAAAAGAGTTTAATTATTTAAATAATTACCATCAAGCGGCAACTTAATCATGCCAAATCATATGAATGAGTAATTTTAGACTCTGATGATAGCACATCTCAAACTCAGTGCAGTGATGATAAAATGCTCTGTTACACTTGAATATACTCCCTCTCAAGATCCTTTCGATGATTATTTTTAATTTTTATAAATTTTAAAATTTAAATCATATTAAAAAATTAAATAAACAAATAAACAAACAAGGATATATAGATAGCAATGGACAGTGTGGTCATCTCAATCCTCATTTCGTCAAGTACTTTTAGGAGGCCAGACGAGCATGAGATTAAAATATTTTCATTTACCGTCATGAACAGTTATTTATTTTATTCTAGTATTATTTTTTTATATCTCAAATGAAAAAATAAAATAGAAAGACTCGAGGCAGAGCAATCGAGGCCAATCGAGATGAGAAGTTCCGTTATTCCTATAAAAATATTTTAATCCCCATCCTATTCCCCACCCAAAAATTATCGAATAGGCAGGGGACGGAGGGCCATAACTCAACCCGGCCCACCCCATTATTATTTCAATAATTGTTACAAGTACAAAAAATAGAGATAATAGAAATATAATTTTATTCAAAACATTAGTACATAAAATATAATAATATCTATTTTAGCTAAAATGAATTTTAGTATTTAATCATAAAATCTTAAGAAACGAGGGAAAAATAAAGAACAACCTAAGAAAAATTATGTACTTATGGCTTTAAAATGTCCAAACAATGCCCTGGTCAGATTCTCCATGCCCTTTTCAGTATGAGAGGGCCACAAACTCATCCCATCCTAAGGTGTAATCAATTCATAGTAAGTGAAACTTTATTTAGGAATTTTTAGATATGATTGTATTTCAATTCACGAAATTTTTTAAAAATATACACATTTAGCTAGTTTGTACACACTTTCAAGACACCGAAAGAAACAAACTTCGATGGGTTAAGAACACAATTAATGTAGCCTACTTTTTGAACTATTTTTTGTTCCAACAAGTTTATGAAATTTTGGTTTTTGTTTAGGTTAAAGCACGACCACGTATTTTTAACAAGAGATGTGTTTTGTGAGCAATATTTATTTTCTTCTTCCCCCTTATTATTGTTGACATTGAAAAATGTACCTTCACGTAACCAATAAATCCCCGGGCATACTTGCGCTCACGTAAGCGCCTTTCCTACACACTTGGACAAATCGTTAGTCACTCGTTACCTAATCTGGTGGTGGGAGAGGCGGCCGTGAGCACTCAACGATCAAGTAAGTCGACGAGAAGAAATATATATTGAGTATGGGACGAATTTTAAGGAGCAAGCCAAATAGATATTGAGAGAATATAGAGCAAACTTACAATTTTAGAGTGAAAGTTGCATTAACCTTGAGTTGGTGTGAGCCTTGGGTTTATATAGTGGCGTTGGATGGAGAAGCAGTCTGGCTGAAACGGTGGCTGTTGGATGGAAAAGCTTGTGGCTTCGTCTTAACGGCCGAAGTGTCTGTCATAGGTTGTCACATCAAATGTCCTAGGTCATGTAACATTTAATGTTGTCTAAAAAGTAACCGTTCTATAGCCTAGGTCTGTGTATCTATTTAGTAGACTGACGTGACTTGACATTTGCGGTGCTGCATGGGGTTGCATCAATCACTTCTATAGGATCTCGTACATGAGAGATCTCATGGGGAGTTTAAATATCTTGGGAGAAGCGATAAAAGATGCCCTTCAGATTTCTCGCCTATATGAGCTTCGCCTTCATAAGACGCTCCAGTTGAAGCGCCTGTGGACGGCGTCTCTATGATTTGAATGCAATATGAGACGCCTCGCTTCGGTTGCTTTACTTTAGCTACTAGTTGACTTAGGTTGAGGCGCCTATTTCGCCTCCCTTGGAGATGGAGTGTGGGCCTTAATGAGGCGCAAATAGTTGGCCGCCACATGAACCTCGTCTTGAGTTTCGGTTGAACTGCCACACATGCTTCGCTTGAACGTCAATGACGAGGCGTAACAATTATGACTTATGTCCTCCCTCAAATTCGATTTGAATGTAATTAGAGGAAGAGACTTCGGCATGAATAAGAAAGCCAAAGTTGTAAACCCTTCATTTATCAATCAAATGTGATGATGAAGAAAAGGAAAAGCTATACATTTAAGACTAAACACGACAATCGATCAAGCTTGATTAACAAACAGATAATACTAAGATTTATCCTCAAAAAAATTATAGTCGATGAATATCCTATGTGAACCATTTTTCAAGAAACGGACAACATACACAAAATTGTATCGATATGCATATGTTTTCTCGTCTAGTGTTTGTTTAAGATGGCTTAAAAAGTTGTTTCATAGTAAACAATTAAACGAGGTCAATTGACAAATGAATCATTTTCAGCCCTTCGAGAAGAACTTCTCCAGAATCCAGCCTCATCAAATCGATTCCACATCTCTTCATCCCAATCAGCGGCGTCGTTTTTTTCACTGTTCCTATAATCTTCACCGTCCGACGTCGATTCATCATCAGAATCAGAATCAGAATCGAATCCAAACATATTCATATGTGATCGAGTTCTAATTTTCCGTTGATTTTCCTTTTCCTCCAACGACGAATTTTTCCTCTTCTTTTTGAGTAATCTTTTCTTCTTCTTTTCTCTCCAGGCCTTCTTGCATAGCCCCTTGGGGAGCCTGTATATCGCGAGGACCAAGAGGTGCATCATGGCGCATGGACAACAGCAGCACACGGCGGCGCACTCCCCCGCCGTCTCCCCCATTCTGCTTCCCCGGCGGCTTCCATCGCCACTGCCGTTCTTATCGTTCCGATTACTTCCGTCCTTCGCCTTTGGTGACGTAATCAGCAGCGGTTGCCTACGCGTCAAGGACGCGGTCACCACAGCCGACTCTATCGCAATCTTCCCGGCCATTGTTGGCAATTACTGAGTCCACTCTGGCGTAGCCAAAGATTCAACTATATGGAGATCACTGACGTGAAACTGTAATGAACATAAATTTTGTGTGTGGGAGATAGAGAAAAGATAGAAACCGAAAATAAGAAGACTAATTTCAGATTTTCACGACTTTGTTTATAGGATTGTTTGCATAAATTTATACAAAATTTGACTCCAACAATAGATAAATAAATTTGTATTTAATTTTGTCTTAGACCTTAGCCCATATTTGGAGCTTGTTTGGGAGCAATTTTAATCCAATTAAAATTGAAAATATAGTCGTTATTGGGTTCACTCGTCTAATAAAACAATAACGGCTAGTTTTTCAATTTTAATCCGATTTTAATCTCTACCAAACAAGCTCTTGGTAAGGTTAAAAAATTTGATTAAAATTTAAAGGAAAAGTCAACAATTAATCTTAATCACGCGATTTATAGAATCCATAACGTTTCAACCATACATTCCATTAACTTTTATCAAAATTTTGTTAAAAATATAATTTTAATCTCTACAAAATAAGGGATTAACAACAGTAACATAATCCTTAACACAATAATTGACATAATGTCACATTGCACTTCATTATTGGATTGTTTTGAACAGTTTTTTTCATAAAATCACATTTTGCCAATTAACATTATGTCATTCTATCTTTCAACCACTTTCTGACAAAGTGGCATAATCTATGCCTTATGGTTGAGTATATTAATAATATTGAAATTATATGATATCTCAAAATAAATTGAAAGCGTAAATTGATTCATACGTGGGGGTTGGGGTGGGAAGAAGATGAAGAAATTTCATTTCATTTTTATTTTATTTTATTATTTTGAGTTGAAATATGTACACTTATCATTTTGCCTCCCTTTTTTTTTAATATTATTTAAGTTCAAACGTTTAAGTTTCAATTAAATGAGGAAATTTTGGACAAAAATCGTCCAAATTTCCTTTCGCATATTTTCAAAAGGTTTAGAAGTATGATTTAAAGATAGCGGTGCACTTTCTAAAAAAGTTTGGGATCTTTGCTGCAAATTTTCCTTTATTTATTGGTTATTAATTAGTACAAGAAAATAAAGGTGTGGAAAGAGCACACAGACTGAGACTTTCAACACACCAAATCCCACCTAGACTTAGGGTTAGGATTATCTATTTGACTAATCTTCATTTATTTAAAATATAGCCTGAGTGAGAACCCACCTAAATATTTGAGTTCATCACGATTTATAATTAACTATATTTTTATTCATATATTGTATAGAATTCACAATTCCTATCCACTTTTGATTTCCCCTGTTTGTTGTAGATTAAAATCAGATTTTTAATAGATTTTGATAAAAGTTGATGGAATGCGTGGTTGAAAAGTTGTGGGTCCCATGAAATGTGTGGTTAAAATTAATTGTTGACTTTGACTTGAGATTAAAATCAGATTTTAATTTGTACCAAACAGGGTATTATTCATTTTATTTGTGATTTGTTGAATGGATCAAACTGGACATGACTCCAGCAGAGGGTGACATGAATGTGACTTATTAGAAAGATTGGGCACAGAAACAGCTAAATAAAATAAGTAGAGTAGAATTTCCTGTGATTTTGACCCTCAAATTTTATGTGTGAAAATGGGTTTTGAAAATTTAACATTTTGGTCGGTGGGGTGGGGTGAATGCCATTTGATTATATCGTATCGGAACAAATTCAACCATTTAAAAAGATTGAGAATTTGTATTGATCCAATTTTTGGACCATCCTTTGTAGTAGAGAATTAGGCCTGACTCAGTTCTCGTACCTAATTCTTTACGTTGTACTTTTCGTTCTGTTTGTAATAAAAACTTTGCTTTTATAATTTTATTTTTAATTGGATTAAAAGTTTTTAGTTTTACAATAGAGATAGTATAAACGATAGAATAGTCGACGTTATGGAAATCAATAAATTTACTTTAAAAAATGTTATTATGACTGGCTTCCAATGCCAATCCTTAAGAAACAAGGATACAAAAAAAAATTATTATAGTATAAAATGAAGGACAAAATAGAAAATACGAAAAACTTCGCTGTTCATCATACCAATTTGGTATCAAAATATGAAGTTGGTAACGTCGTAATGTTTCTAAATTCACATGGTGAACTCCATACTCCATAGCATTTGATTGTCCAAAGCAGAAAAATAAATTAACAAAAAGGGTTAATAAAATTATATAGCACTAGCGCACTACTTGCGTAGATGATTTTTTTTTTTTTCTCAATTTCCAATGATTAAATTCCTTAAACCCTGGAATCATTGATTGCTGAAAATAGTGATAAAAATTTTACAAGATCACAAGTTTGAAATGAGTTCATAGATCATAGTGGAACATAGGCATGAACTGTCTATTCATGAAGCAATGAATTCAGTTCCATAACCGATATTCGTATACTATGAAGATCCTCCTCTACCTTATCAGAAAAGCATGAGTTGCTGCATGACATGGCCTCCAATAACTGTGTCTTTCTCTTTGTAGCTTCTGCTTTTGCTTTCTGTAAATCTTCAATTTTTTGCAATTCCATCTGCAATTCCTCATCCACGATCTTCATCTCTTCCTCTTTTAATTCTCCTTCAAACATGCTCTGATGGCACTCGATAATCATGCTCTCTAATCTATTTCTTCCCTCGTCTTTGATTTCCAAGAGCATCTTTTTCTCCTGGATTATCTGTTGAAGCTTGTGGTCCATTTCTTGTACAAACTGCATATCCTTTTGTACCTCCATTTCGAGGACTTGTATATCACTTTCCACCTTACCTAATTTCTTGTTTAAAGCTTCCCCTTCCCTTTTCAAATCCCCGAGTTTTTCTCGAGTCTGCTTTATCTGATTTTGCAGCTTTGTTTTCTCTTCTTCAGACTTCAGTAACTCTGTAGCTTTTCCACTCAATTGCCAATTCTTCTGTGAGAGGTCAATAGCTGTTTTCTCGACATTATCTATGGCAAAGAGGACTCTTTCACTTTCCAGTCTTCGATTTTCTTCCTCCACTTGTGATTTCAAGTCTTCCAGGCAGTTTTTTGATTCAACTTCAGATTGCTTAATCTTCAATTGAGCATCCATTATTTCCTTCCATGAGACGTGAAGACGGGCCAATTCCACTTTCCTTTGGTTTAGATGACATTCTGAAGCATTCAACCTTGAACTTGCAAAAGTTTCGCGTTGTTCAAAATAAGTAACCGAAGAAGAAAAGCTTGCCAAAGAGTACTTTAGAGCTGATAATTTCTTGTCAAGCTGATCTCTTCTTTCCTGAATCTGTGAAGAAAGAAGCTTGAGTGATGCATGGCACTGTTGTTTTTCCTGAATATCTTTTTCCAGTTTTTCAATCTCTCCTGAAAGCACATCAACATCAAGGATTGCTCTTTCAAGTGAACCAAACATTCTTATTGTTTGAGCAGAGTCTGAAAGCTTTTCTTGTGCTTCTGTGAGCTTCTTTCTCAATGAATCTATATCTTTATAAACATTTACGAGAATGGTGCTCGATGATTTAGCCTGCATCTCCATGTTACACCCAGCAGTCCCGGAAACCTCTGCTGCATTAAGTTCCAGCAAACTAGTTTTCTGCATCATATTACTTTCTTCAAGTTTTTCAAGTTTCATTAACTCGTCTGTTTCCATTCTGTCCTCTTCAATTGGTCTTGACTCAAAATTCTCTGTAACTTCTAGCAGACATTGCCTACCAGCTTCACTTGAGTCAGAATAATTGCTTATTTCTGAATCATTCAAGCATTGGCCATAATCGTCTTGCACGTTTACTTCATACAAGCAAGTTTCGTTCAATAACACCTCTGTGCTGGATTCAGGTTGATCCTCAAATGCAAGCTCTCTATCAACATTCTGCACATATGGTCCAGTGGAACCTGTTTCCTCCCTCTCATATTTATCGTCTTCAAAACCAGGAGATTCACCAAATTTGAGACATTGGCCTCCATCAATTTCAACAAGTTTTTCTGGACAGTTGAATTCTCCTTTGTTGTTATCATTTTTGTTTTGACCAGAAGCAAGAACTCTTTTAAATTCATCCCTCTCTTGCATGGCCTTCTCATAAAGACCCAACAACTTATCATTTTCTTCATGCATTTCCGTGAGTTGATGCTCTAGACTCTCAACTACATTTTTCATAGCCAGTTCCTTCTCTTCAGCTAATTCATCACAGTGATGGATGTGATTTTTAGCTTCGTCGTCTTGAGGATTTAGAGATCCATCGCTATTTTTCCTGTTGTCTGAAACAGCCCCTTCATACAATTCAATCAGTTTATTGTTATCCTCAATTAAGACCCTCAGTTTCATCTTGAGTTCATCATTTTCTTTGGACAAGACAATTGCCATTTCATGAGCTTCTGCTTCTCTTTGACTGGCAGCTGCAATTGCATCAACCATAGTTTTAATTTCCATCTGTTCACATTCTCCAATATTGAGCATTTGATTGCTCGTCAAAGAAGAAAGCTCGGTTTGTCCCTTATGTTTTTCATCTGCTTTGGCTTCGTGTGACTTTCTCTCTGCCTCGATCTCTTGTACCAATTCTTTAACATGCCTGCAAATTATTTTTTCAATAGTGAAGGCAAAATAACATAACTGTACTTGAAAAAAAATCTTCACAGACAAATAAATCATCAGCACTTAAAGAATCCAACATATTTTGCAGAAATATTTAGATTTGAGTCGATCTTCATAAAATAGGATGGTAACTAACCGGCTGGACTGTGTACATTTAGCCTAAGCAGGATTTCGAAGAAAAGGAAGCGTATTATATACAAATAAAAGTGATTTTGATAAACAGTTACCTTTCTAACTTTTCTTTTTCTTCAACACAGAAGTCAAGTTTCTTGCGAACTGAATTGAGTTCTGATTCATTCTGAATGGCCTGAAAGATTGTAAATTGTATCAGTTCAGTGACATGAAGGTAGAAACATACCCCAAACAAACAAACAGCATGATTTTTTTGGTAAAAGACTCCACATTCTTTCTAGACAAGAAGGATCTTAAATTAATAAAGATATACCTGCATATGGAGAAACTCGTTCTCCTCATTCATCGAGTTATGCCAAGGTGATGCAGACTCCTGTAGTTAAAAAAAAGAAATATTGTAATTCAGCTATGCTTTTTGGCTGTCAGCGCAATGGAATCAATTAATACATTTTTTTTATCTAAGGCTTATTCACTGCACTTGAGAAATGAATAATATATAATGGCTCCAAACTGGAAAAGGTGAAAGAAAATCATTGTGCTGATACTTGATAGCAATTAGATTGCATACAGCACTATACAGGATTGTAAGTGTAATATTAACTAGAAGTAAGGTAAGATATTCCTAGTTCTGATGACTGAACCATTTCGGTTTGGATGAAAAACAAAATTCACGACATACAATGGTTGGAATAATATTGTGGTAGTCCGGTGATCCATTGGGCATCTTGTTTACGAATAATAGATCCACGTGCAAAGATAAATATTTGACAGAAATTTAGACGTTGTAAGATAAATTGATTTAGTACGTGATCGGAAATTAGGAGATTTTTGTCCCTCTGAATATCCATTGTCAGTTTAAAACTTTCTATGTATACCATCAATATATAAATATTATTTAGATTTAAAAGTTAAGCACCTGAGCACTCGGGGGATCTGATTCATGCATGAGTTTCCAATCAAGAGCTTCTAGCAACTGCAAACAAAAGAGAATCAATTCAAACAAACTATATATTCATATAGTGAGAACATAGATATGCAATGTGACTGAAGATCTAAAAATTCTAGCATGACTTTGTACTAATTTTAAACAGTTCAACCACAACCAAATGATGGAATGACATTGATAATAATATTAGATCCTAATTTCACATTCCATTCAACAAGCGATATTGCTGCATTTTTATCACAATTTGTTCCTGAAAATTTCCCTACCCCCAGCCACCACATGCAAAACCCTTATCGGAAATGACAAAAACAGAAACAAAATAATGCCTTCTTCTCCTCTCCAAGTTCCAATTGGCCAGACAGCCTCACAGCTCAACTATGGAAAAGACTATTTGTCAAGAATTTTGTAAATTAAAAACTAACTTCTGAAGCATGAAAGATTTTGCTGAAATCAAAATGTATAGAAAAATAAATTATAACAAAACTATAACATAAGTTAAATCACACAAGTTTCATAACAATTTGGCAAATCATGACCTGAAAAAACACAAATCAACATTATGGTTTGCAAAGTAAAAGAAATTCTTAACCACGTTTAAAGAATAGATTTCTGTGATTATTCAGATGAGGTTCCTAGATCATGAATAGAATAATCCATGTATATATGAACACACAAGCAAACAAAACAATGACGTGGAAAATTTCATAAATTTTTACCTTGTTCTGTAATATCACTATCTGCTCATTCATTCTTTCCCGTTCACCTTCTTCATAAAATGACTTTAACCTGAATTATTGAGCAATATTAAGAAACAGTGATTAGATTACCAAACACTACTGAAAGAATGCAAGTGAACTATGTAGCTAGAGAGCAAAAATACACACGAAAGGGAAATAAACGACAGATAAGACTAATGCAGATACTTGGTGCGAAAGTTAGAAATATGTTAACGCTTGTGTTTGGACAGAACAAGCAAATGTAAGAGGAGATGGTACAAGACTACAAGTTATTGACCCAATTTCACTCCAATCTATTTACGTACAGAATACAATTGTCGTTGCGCAAAGTTAGTGCTTTGTTATTTTGAAATACTTCTTGACTTTCTTTAATTAATAAATGGTGCAAATTTGAAGTCAAATGAGACAATTGTAACAGACTCACTTGGTGGTTTTGTTAGTAAGAAACACTTAGAACCAATAAAAACTTGCCTTCGGATCTCTTCTTTTAGCCGCAAATTCTCCATAGCAAATCTTGTTACCTCTTGGTTGCGGTCAACCTGAGTACGTAGGACCTCTATTTCCTTTAAGTGCTCCTCCTTCTCTTTTAGCAAATGAGTCTCAGCAGAGATCTTTCCAGAAGCAACAGCTTCAAGTCTCTTTATTCCCGCTTCTCGGAATCTTAATCTCATCTTCAATCCTTGTATCTCATCTTCCCTTTGTTTGGCCTGATTCACCACCACAGAATAAATCAATTATCAAAAAAATTCAACAATACATTATTATTCTGATCCTCTACTTTCGTCTCCTAGTATACCTAATTCTAACTGATGCCTTGGGTCACTTGGCATGATTAAGATTGAAGGAAGGTTTAGTTCGCATAAAGGAAGGTTTAGTAATGCATAATTCTTAATCATTTAGAATTGAATTTCCCAGATGACAACAAATAATGAAGCACCATATTTTCCTAATAAAAATACATTTTTATAGTTGACACATTTGGTTGGCTTATTTAAGGCTTCATGCTGTACGAGATTATTCGCATTCAGATCAATTACTCGTAATGTTGGATCTTTTCCCTATGTCTCCCTCCGACTTTTATTTTCCTCAACTATCTATTCTTCATTTTGTTATGAAAGTGAGGTGAGGGCTATGCTCCTGGATAATTTGTCAACAACTTATGTCAAAAAAGAGCAAAAGTATTTCTCTAGTTTGGAAGCAATTCAATTTGAAACTCTATATAATTGAACAACTTATTCATAAATCTAAAAGCATTTTATAAGAAGAAAATTGAAATTAGGAAGAACTGTAATTGGGCTACACATACCAGCTGCACAGCAGCCTGATTCTCTGCTGTCAATGTCTGCAGTGCAATTTCTTTATCCTTTTCCCTACGGAAAGCTCCAACAAGGGCAACTTCAAACTCTTTTTTCTGAAGCTGCAAAAAAAGACTTCATCAAAGTTTGTCATTTAAAAAATTACTTCACTGGTGGTGATTCATGCTACTTACATGTGACATCTTTTTATCCGATATAAGCGGACTGGAAAATCCATTAAGCCTTTCCCATTTAAAGGATCCTGGAGATCCTGGAAAGGTTACTGATGAAATGTCAGCATCATTGCCTTCAGCTCCTCCATTGACTAGACTTCGCAAACGAGATACTTCTTTCTGGAAATAACATTATTGATTATGATAAATAACCAAAAAGAACTACAAAACAAAAGCCTTCAGAAGTCAATTCATCCTGCTTTTGAAGATTGATGAAGCAAAGTTTGAATAACTTTCTAAGGCAAATTTTACTAAGATAAAAACAGAAAAAAAATAAAAATCTCCAGTTTTCTGTTCAAGCAATGTTGGAATGTGATGTTTCTAAATCAGAAGCATAATATAATAGTGAAACATATGCAAAATGTCTAATCAAGACACTGGTTAATTGCATTTTAACAATGCACTGTTAAACTGAAGTCACCATTCCAATCCCTCAGGTCTTCTTCAGCTGTATCAAACTGGGAACTTATAGTATGACATGACTTCATAATCAAATTATGGCACTAATTCATACGTTTGCAAAATTACAAAACCCAAATGGCACGGAAATTTGGAAGTCGAGAAACCAAATCAAGAGTATGCTCTGAGCTTTTTCAAAATAAGACCAGCCAAACATGCTGCAATGCGTGGTAACATCAACTCGGAACACAAGTGAAGTGCTCTAATGTATATGCTACTTTTTACTCTGTGTATATTACCTATCAGCTTTAATTCTTTGTTATCCATTAAGGCTTTTCTGTATTTAGGATCTCGTCAATGTGTCCGTACTCATACTTCAGAATATTGACAGTCCCAAGTTTAACAAATTCTACTTATGATATGATTTTGGATTTTATGCTAGGGACGTAAAACAAATTTTGAGTGTGTTTGATGCACATTTTTTAGAAGAGTGCATTTTTTGATGTGATGGGGAATATGTGGTTGAAAAAAAAAGGAAAAGTTATTGATGTGATGGAAAATATTATTTTATTGAAGAATGTGTGGTTGAAAATGAGTAGAAGAATGAGAATGAAAATTTTAATGTGTACCAAACAGAGCGCTAATGTAGTGTTCGATTATGTGACTCAAACAGGGGCTTAATGAGCAAACACCAAAATAACTGACCTTTGATGCACTTCCAGACTAAAACCAACTATTTATGGATGTTGTGGGTTAATCAATATAAAGAGTGAGGATGAATGTAAAATCCCAGTTGATGTAGGTTAATACCTTGAGATTTTGGTTCTCCATTCTCAAAGCAAGCACATCCCCAGAAGCGTCTTCATTAATAATAGCCTAATAGAGTAACAGATACAGTGTAAGAAAAGAAAGAAATAATAGCTTTATGGCTACCACCTACCTACAAGAAAGAAATAACAACGAAATTTTACGCATTAAAGGTATCTAGTGGGTCTTCATTAAAGAAACTAGAAAGAATAAAACATTTCTAACTTTTTAACACAAATACNGATACAGTGTAAGAAAAGAAAGAAATAATAGCTTTATGGCTACCACCTACCTACAAGAAAGAAATAACAACGAAATTTTACGCATTAAAGGTATCTAGTGGGTCTTCATTAAAGAAACTAGAAAGAATAAAACATTTCTAACTTTTTAACACAAATACCAAGTGGAGAAGTTGGGGCCAATTATCTGAAAGAAACGAACATATTTTTGCAATGGCACTACAAATTGCTATGTTTACATATGGATCCCTACGTCGTTCCATTCCATTTAGGATTAGGAATAGGCGTAATCGGACCTGCTTTTTACATATCTGGGTTTGCTTACGGAATCTTTTAAAAGAACTATGGCATGAATTAAATCCGCTAATGGATATAGAATATTAGAGGCAATTAACCAATATGAATGACCAAGCAACATTACTTACATGATTTTTTATAAATTTGGCACGTTGGGCAAACTTCAACGTACTTAAAGTCTCCAGTGAGCAGCTGCACATGCATAATGCAGTGTTACTTGAATTTCATAGGATAACTTTACGGAAAAAAGATTGCATTCAGATGTCTCCTTCAAATAAGTGTGCAACATATAAGGTAAACTCATTGATCAAATGGTTGGGAGTAAGAACAAACCAGATAGAAGGGCTAATGTTTGCAATGATTAGTGTCTTGGCATTCCCTCCCAATGAATCCTGAAAAAAGATCAAAAAGAAATAGATACAATAAACTATTGAAGGCAATATTAAATGAATAAATTTGTCCTCTCCCTAACATCTTGAGCTTTTAGATGAAATGTTTCAACTTAAAGAGGCAAATGTCCTAAATTTAAGTCTCCACGCCACCCATTTATGAAAATTGTGCATATGTAAAGCATTTGATCAATAAATGAACATGGCCATGATGAGTTATGCTGCCAATATTTAAATGAATAAATTTATTTCCTCTCTAGCAGTTTAAGCTTTTAGATAAAATGATTCAAAATAAACTTTTTTTCGTGATTTTGAATTTGAAGTGGATTTTTCTGATGCGAGTGTATGAAAGAAGAATCCTTCAGTATTTTTAGAATTCAAGATTGAAAAATAATAAAGGAAAACAAAGACTACCTTGACTAAGACTTCAAACAAAGGAAAGTGATGGATAAAAAATACAGCTTGTAATCTAGTTCTGGTCCATAAATACGTATTGACTGGCTTTCAAATTATTCATTCTTCTATATATCCCATGAAGGGCATGCCTAATCAGCATGTGCATTGAGAGAGATTGAAGTATCTTAAAAAACTCCAAAACAGTTATGCGATAACAATCTGCAAAAACATAATGTGTATTTGCACTAAGGTTTTTCAATAAAACTTTTCACCTGAAGCAAAAATGTGAGCTTCGAATCCCTATAAGGAACGTGAAGTGACTTCCCATTAGAGATGTTCACAAGGTTCATTATGACAAGCCTGCATATCACAAATCCATTTTTAATGTTGTAGTTAAAATATAACATTTATAATGGAAAAATATAATATCTTGACAATATCAATGACAAAAGTTGGTAACAAACCCTAATGTAGAAAGCGACTTGTTGATGTTTGTAGCTTCCTTTAGACGTTCGCCTTCAGCACCAGAGCTCTTCTGCCTAAGTTTGTAGAACAAAAATCAAAAGAAATGTATGAAATCTTTTAACAGTGACATGTGATTTTTCTCGCTTAAAAGCTTTTTCTTGTATGTCTTTACCATATTTATACTCTTACCTTTCCGATCCTGCTAAATCTACAAGATTAAGTCGAGCAAATCGGTGATGAGTTATCCCTTGGGATTCCCACTGAAAGGAGGAACGCGTTATAATTCACATAAGATTGCTATGTCAAAGGGCAAAAATGGGAAGAAATAAATGAAGATGAAAAAAATAGCTCTAACCTTGCTTTCTATAATGCATGTGAATACGCTATGAGAACGACTACTAGCACGATTCATATTAGTTGCAGCTACCTTTCTGTTTGCTGAACCCTGGAAGACTTAAAATTGTTAAACCACTTGTGAAGTGTGCCATGCTTGTAGATAGGGCAACGGTTCGTAAAATTTAGCAAACATAAGATCTGAGTTCGTTATGCACATCTTATAAAATCAGATAGAGAAAGTAACCATCAATCAATTTAATGAAAATCTAATAATCCTTCGGTGATGAAGTTTTAGGCTATCTTGCATGAATAACTCATATCAAAATATGTAATAATTAACTAAATAGCCAAAAAGGGAAAAATGAGTGGCGGTAAGCTCCAGTCAAATTCACTTTCTTCTGATATATATTTGAAGATAATTTCTGGGTTTTCCTCAAGAAAGGTGTCTTCAATGTACTGAGAAGAATAAAAACCTGCAATTCTATTTGGCATTTTCTCTAAAAATTTCTATCATTAGTTCATTTGCCAATGCTAATCAGAGAAATGTTATCTCTGTTATCAATTATATGAATAGTATATTGCTTTAGATAGGACAAGCAAATGAAGGGAAATAAGTTTAAGTTTTTCCCTTGATGAGGTTGAGAACAGAAAAGATATAAGGAAGTTATTCATAAGGAAAACCTGAATAAGTTGCTGGATCACATCCCGAGCACTCGTGACCTCAACCTCATTGAGATTTTCTACATAAATGCCTTTCTTAATGTCTTCTCTGATCTGCATGAAGTCAATTAATAGTCTCCATTAGCATTTCTCACACAGGCCCTTGGGCTAGGGAAAACAACCACATTGGAAGTTCTTGACGTTTTAGTCAAATGAAACAACCTGATGTATCTCAGAAACCTAAATTATAAATTTCACATTTCATGTTGTGGTATTTTCAAATTCTACAACTCCACAAAATATACATAGATGTATTATACATAAGATTTTAGTTTCAAACAAGGTCAAATCTTATTTAATTTGAACAGCTTCAATAGTTGGTTCATGTACAAGTAAGATTTAACAATGAATTAAGAATCCAATCTAAATCCCCACCCCCAACGATTAGGCAAGAGCAACACATATATTTGAGGGTGAGTTTCACAATCTCTCCTCAAAGTAAAATAACAACTTAATATAGAGCATCAGCAGGTGCTTTGTTCCCTAAAACGTGATATATTTAAAGATAGAGGTGGGTATAGACTGCTCCATATAAAACTCGAATATACCAACAAGGAATATGGCCAAATTGGGATGCATTAAGGAACGATACCTGTAAATTGACAGATGAAGGGTCCAAAAGATCAAGAATCTGTTCATTGTAAATCTCTAAGAATGAACATTTACAAGTAAATTTTAATTTTTCCTCCCTGCGAGCTTCCTTTTCCTGTAAAAAATAAAGGAATCACAAGAGGCAACAAACATGTTTTCGACACCTTACATTAGAAACAACAAAGATATGTAGATAGGTCTTACATACAATGATACAATCATACTACAGGTAATTGCATATCTTGTTTGGGCTCCATTTTATTAAGGTTTTGGGAAAAATGTATTTTGGAATAGTGATTTTTTGAAGAATGTGATTAAAAAAAGAAGGAAAAGTTTTGAATTTACCTGTAACATTATTTTATTGGAGAATGTGCAGTGAAAAAGAAGAGAGAGAGAGAGAGAAATACATTTTAAATAAAATGGAGCCCAAACAAGGGCATAATAATGTCTTAGTCTCGTAGAAAATGGAAAAGGAACAAGCAAAACTGTAACGAAACTTGAAATTTTTCTACAACTCAAATTTGGACCCAAAAAGAAATTCCTTTGATGTACAAAACGATATTTCTGTTCAAAGAATATAAAGGTCAATTCCATTAGGTTGGTTTTTCAGTGGCAAATTCTTAAATCAACAGATTTTTTCATTAATTTTAGACTTCAGACAACGAGTGTAGAAACCAAAGGTCTTCAATCAAGAGATGAATCAATACTTATAGTATACCTTTTGAATTCTAGAGAATAGGTATTCGAAGACTCTAGGCATCATTCCACAATTAACACTGTGTCTTCGCGTGCCACCCTCAATGTCACCAAGCATTGTGTGAGTTTTTCCACTTCCAGTCTATATAGAAAAGTTAAATTGAATCATACAAGAATACTAACAAATTCATGCAGTCAGCTATCACTAAAATAGCTGCAAATTAATGTAAAAAGTAATAACTAGATATGTCCAACTAACTATAAAGTGCTTTGCATTATAAAAACTAAGTAAAACTGGAATTCCATGAGAATGCGGATGGTTTAACTCACTTGTCCATAAGCAAACATGCAGCTGTTATATCCTCCCACGCAATTCTCCACCATAGGCACTCCAGCTACTTTAAATAGCATTTCCTGATGAATTATTACAAACATGATTTAAGGTGATATAGAAAAGATATTTGTAAGCAAATAAGGAATACTAAAAAAAATATTACCTGGCTAACATTTTCATCAGCAACTAGGTCAAAGGTAAAGCGCGATTCTGGCTGCCCTGTCCAAGTAATTGACTGGGAACTGTCTTGCCTAACACATCTATTGTGCCCTTGCAGTGATATTTCAGAACTACTCACAGGACGAGTTCTAATAATAACCTATACCAAATCAAACAACAAAAGTATTATTTAACTAGATTTTTTTACATTTATAAAGTTTCCCTTTCGAATACTAGCTTTAGCACAAGTAGATACAACGTTATGGACTTATGGTGTGAAACTTGACTGTGTTACTGCCTAGGGCCTTAAGATTAAAATTCACAGGAAATGTAATTCTCAAGCAATTATAGGCAGTATTCCTTCATGTCAAGTAAGGTGCCAATGTACAACGTTGAAACACATTCCCCTTTGGGAAGTTGAAACTGCAACCACCTTAAAATTTCAAGATACAAAAATATTCATCCAGTGAGAGCAAGGTACAAAAATGTTATCCATAACAAGTACCAATTTCAATTTGCACATAGTGTCTCAATTATTTAATAACTGGAAAATAAAAAAGTCTCTTGCAACCAAAAATTGTATCCATAACAAGTAACAATTTCAATTTGCACAGTGTCTCAATAATTTAATAAATGGTAAATAAAAAAATTTATTGCAACCAGATTGAGGTACAACAATTTGTGCTAATCGCATAAGATGCCCGTTGCCTATTGCAATTGGAAGTAAACTAATGCACAATGTACAACACTAACATATTTAAAAACTCAATTAGATAAAACAAAAAAATTATATACCTGAACATTGTGGTCATTCCAGAAGGAGGGATCTTCACGGAACTCGAAACTGCGACTGGTGTACGAAGTGGTGTCGCCATCATCAGATTTACAGGCCTTATCCTTGTAAGTAGAATTCACTAAGAAATTATCTTCAGAAGCTGATTTCAAGAACAATTCCGGCGAGCTTAAAGTCTTCATCAACGTCGTAGTGGAGTCAGACGGGTCGGGTTGTTGGTATCGGAACGGGGTTTTAACTGCGCTCGATGATTCAGAATTATTACCAGAAATCAGCGGCATTATTGTGACGAGGGTTTACAGGAACGAAATCTGGATCGGAAATATGAGAAAATCTGCACTAGTGTAGAGAGAATTCTAGGGCAATTGTTGTTTAGGGAGGGGGGGGGGGGGG
>CAIGRT010111171.1:0-40564 GCA_903798405.1 Fraxinus platypoda | reverse complement strand
CTGTGACATGAAATTAATTTTTAACTAATTAATAAGATATACGCTATCAAATTACACAATTAAATATTTAATTAATTAATAAAAAGTAGAAACCTGATTTTTACACTTTTAAAGTTTAGCACCTGATTTTTTAAAATGACAAACTAAACACCTAAGCCATAAACTTTTCCCTACTTCTTATTTGTCAAAATTATAACCATTGATTGAAAAAGAAGTTTTTAAAATCAATGTACCCAACACATAAAAGTGTCAACTCAGTTATAAACCAAAATGTACATATAGCATGACTCATAATATAGAATAAGACTACTTTTACATCAAATGCGTACACTTCGATTGACACTTATGTGTCAAAAATATAACATTTGATTGAAAAATATGCTTTTAAAATCAATCCAAATCTGCCAACACACTGGAGGAGTATAAACTAAGGTATAAACCAAAATGTACATATAGCATGGCTCAATGTACCCAGAGCAGAGGTTCACATTAGATAGCAACCAAAAATGAAAAAGCAATAGCATCAGTACTACTTTTATTAGATATATGCCAACATGTCCACAAAGTACTAAAGATTGATTACCTGACAAACCCCATATTACAATATTACTACTTGTATCATATTGTATGTACTCAAAGCAGGCAGCCTATTTACCATTAGACATAACAAAGAATGAATTCAAGCTAGATCTTTGCACAAAATACCAAAGACAAGACCTCCCCTTCACAATACGGAACAAAAAAGTACGCGCCAAAAATTCAACACCAGTAGTCATAAGAAATCTATATGCTGGTTCAGATTAAGTCAATGGCGATTCGACAACTTGAGGGGTCTCCCTTTCATGTGTAGCTGAACCATGGGTAATGCTTGAGGTCAATTGATCCCCATTTCATAAGCTTTTATCTGCAAAATAAATATAAATCATCAAACAGATCAAATAAAAATCCCTTGATAGCATGTCTAACGACTCTTGAATTCTCCACTGTATATCATGTCAATAATCAATAGAAATGAACTTCCAGATAACGTTAGGTCTTCCCATTAATGGAGAAAATTAAGACGCTTATTTTGACACGTCAGTCAGGCTCAAGAGTAATAAATACCTAAATGAAAGGTACAATGTCCAAGTAAATTCCAAAGAAATCGACATTCAAAACAAAAGTATGGAACTACTGACATGTACATGGCAATGCTGAAATGAATTCCGAAGAAATTACGCAAAGCCACATTATCTTGATCTTAATTCAACCGAAACCAAATCCTTCACTAGCTTCATGGATTGCCAATAATAATCGTTCTTCAAGCTGTTCCTTTGAAGAATACTCTGGAAGGTCCAGTTGATTGAAGCTGAAAAAATTGGAGATGAATGAATTGGTAGGGCCAAGATTACAATACAAACAATTATCTAATTGAAAAAAGCAAACACTCAACTCATTATCCTGATACATGAAGAAACTTACCAGGTATGAGCCGATGGCAGTCGTTCAGGAGCTCCATATGCCTTGTGAATCTGAAATTTTTGGGGACCAGAAATGCCTTGCAGTGCCTTGAAACCTTCTAGAGGAACCTATGAAATCAAAACCACTATTAATTGGTGCTTAACGATTTTCCCAATCTACAGGGGCTAATTCCCCCATAATGGCTCATTGTTGTTAGTAAACATCCCACCGCCCCATGGAAATAACAAACATGCAGGCAGAATGGTGATATGTTCATGCATACATATGCTTGCATATAACCATGCACACACACAGAAATTGTGGGTGGACAAAAATCCGAATATGGAGAGAATAATGCAACAGCATATACCATACGAGCTCTCAGAAACAAAAAAAATAATTACATCTAAACCTATTCCCAGCTTTTAAGGTGCAACGAAGCAACTTATTTTACAAACTTCTAAATCTCAAAACTGCTTTTACTTCACTTCTAAGGTGCAATGTTCTTCTCTAGCAATCATTTTTTAGCAATAAGTTTTGCACTTCCAGACGACCAACATGTTATGCACTGAACTCAATAGTAGACATCCATCTGCATAAAGATGGAACACTATATCAGGAAACCCAAAAAAAGTCCTTATTTAGACATAGGTTTCCTGATGCTGTGACATTCACGTGTGAACGCACACATTTCCCTCGTGAAATAGTTGCACTGAATGCAATCAGCTACTACTAGAGCGGTAGTCTTAGAAATATTGTTGCAGGAACATATAATGTCAAAGAATAAAAAGTATCAACATAAATTGGTCGCTGACATATCACCTTTGAGGTTCCAGTTACAAATTGCAGGAATCTTGCCATATCTTCCTTGTTAAATCCCTTAACAACATCCCAAAACCACTGAACAACATTAGAAGCTGCTGTGTAGCCAGTATACTCAGCGTTAGCCTTCAGATCATCCACTACAACGAGATCAATGCGATTAGGACACTTCAGGGAAACAAACAGTATCACATGTACAATAAACAAATGTACAGGTATCCAAACTCACAATCAATTTCTGGAAGTCCGCTGATTAACAGTTCAAGTTCTTTATCGTTAAAGACGGAAATAAGTTCCCACGGCACTAACTCATTGAAACCATCGAGAAAGGAATTTATCTGAGGCCTGATGGCATTAGTCAGAATATGATCTGCAACAAGGTCTACATATTCATGCTTTGTTTCTTCTGTGACTCTTATGTTTCTTCCTCCCAGTTTGAGCTCGTAATCAGTAACCTTTTCCCAAGTACACGAAAAGATTAAGACATGATATGCATTCTGAGAGAAGGCTCAAAACATTCATATTGAACTTCAGAGAATGGGTAGAAGAAGGATCCTAAACAATGTATACCTCAGTTTTTTCATAAAGGATGTGTTTTTCTTCATCAGCATCCATGCTAAATGTCAGATCAGGTATGTCACTCACATCATTCTGACACAAGGAAAAGATAAAAGTCAGGAACTTACATGGTTGAAACCTAAAATAAAAACACAATTTAATTAGTCTTAATGCCACTCACCTCCAACATCCATTTCAAATTTTTATAGTAATCTGGATCAACAGCCTCTATATCATGATAAGTCACCTTTACGCCGAGGATGTGCTTGTAAAAGGAGCGGGTAAAATACACATCCAGCAGTTGCCCATCAAACAGTGCCTTAGCAACCTACAGAAGGGATTATATCACCCAAAGTTCAGAACTTAGTTTAACACAATAATCGAAAGACAGAGAGAGAAAAAATTCAAGCTAAAGATAAAGTCCTTGGAGGATTACCACTCGGCCTACAAATCTGAAATAAGAGAGATGCTCAGTTTGATATACAGAATTAGGATTTGGTTGGAAAGTTGCATTGTTTCCAACAGTGGTAAAGAGCAAAGCTCCTTTGTCAAATATAACCCTTGACAGTACTTGATACCATTCCCTTGTCAAACCGCCAGCATCAATACCCTCCTCGCCTTGAAAATGCACATTCAGTCGTCCCTTCAGATCTTCACTTGGTCGCATGCGAAGTTGGTTATACGAATCCTCCAAAACATATGCCCTCCTAACACTGATCCTCAGTGGACCTGAGACGTGTTGGTCATGCTTCTGCCGAATTCTGGAACGGAAATAAGCTTTTTTGTTATCAAAATCAATCAATCGTGGAGCTTTTAGCATCATAGAGAGAGATTTTTCCAACAAGCAAGGGTTCTGCCTCACAAAAGCATTAAGAAGGCGTCGGTGCTTCTCAGCAAACCTTGCAAACGTGACAGAACCATCAAACCTTCTGTAAGAATCCACACCACATTTGGTATACAGTGGAACTGAAGTCCCAGCACTCTCTTTCACCTCTCTTGCTGTCACACTGGAACGATCTTGCTGTAATCTTAGATTGTTTGCCTGTAGTTTCTCACAGAGAACAAAGAAACCCTCAATAAAAGGCAGGAGTCTCTGAGTTCCCGGAGGAAGAGGAGAAGACGACGAAGAGCCCTGTATCTGCTCCCCAATGTTAATATTTGAAATAACTGAAGAGCGAGAGGTCTGAGTCAGCTCTGTCTCCATTGTACTAATACATTCACTTAGTTCTTTCCACAATGGTTCCAAAGCAACATTCAACTTCAACAGGGTTGCATGTTCTTCCCGTTCATCATCATCCCCACCATTCTTATTACTGTCAGTGCCAGTTGAAGTGAGTGAACTGAGTGTCTGCAATACACGAAGAACTGCAGCCCCAGCCATGGATCCAGCACTCAATCCTAGCATGTGTGTATCCCTGAGAGTTACAAGTTCATCGACAGCTGAGCTACTCAACCTTTGGGCTAAATCTGAAAGCTCCAAAATGAAAAAATTGCGATGAGGGGCAGCAACAGTAGCCAATTTCCTTAGTACCTCGCCAGCTAGCATGTAAACTTTGTCGGAAAGCCTAATGGATGAACAATAACAATTAGGTGATTTTCTCTCACTTATTCTGATCTATATTAACCAAGGATAAACAGAAAAGTTAACAGTACAAGGTATTAAAACTAGATTACAAGCGCAGTACCCCTCTTGGCCAAGAAGAGTGCAAAGATTTTGCAAATCAGATTGTGGCAGCAGTAAGAAGATATCACCAGTCTTCAAGTTTCTCTGACCATCTGACATGGTTTTCGAAGTGCAAGAACTCTTTTCAAGTAGATTAACCTCTATCCCCAATAAATGAGGATCTTTCTGTACATCCGTTGCAATTTCATTAGAGGAAGGGTTCTTGCTAGGAGCTGCTGTTTCTTCAGAATGAGACAGAAAATCTAATTTGGATGCTGCAGCACATACAACCACTTGAAGTAGACCCATGACCTGCACCGAGTTCTTAAAGAATGAGATTAAACATACAGCAGACCAACAAAAAATGTATCTCAGTTTCATGTATCGGATACCTGCTCGAGATGCGCAACACTGCGCAAGAAAAGTGGTTGACTCAGGAGTCTAAGAAACAGTATCAAAGGCACATTTCCCTCTTGAGAGCTTGCAGAAGAGTTCAGACGATCTTCTTCTATGATTTTCTCCTTACCTTTATCATTCTTGAGTTCCGAACAGTTAATATTTGCAGATTCAGAAACAATTGAGTGGTCGAAGTAGAACAAAAGGCTAGCAACAGCAGAATGATTTGTAGCCAGATAGGCAAGAATCTCAAGTACTCGCCGCAATACCAGTGGAGGAAGACCTGAGATAGAATTTGACCATAATTAAAAGACTAATACCCAATTAAAAACAGAATGTTATGCATCATTCGGAAATAAAATAAGAACATACCACCACACAATTGAGATCGACAATAAACAACATCAGACTGACATCCATAAAGTCTCTGAAAACTAAATGCTGTCAGCCCGCCAACAATTCCTGCAGGCTCTGGCTTTATCATATCAAGCAGAAGATGAACCAGAATTGCTCTTGTATCACCGTGTGCGCACAAATTCAATAGAAGTCTCTGCAATAGACCTTTTCCAAGAGGCTAAAAGCAGAAAAGAGAAAAGCACCTCAGTTCCAAATCACAATCTTCAATAGATCAAAATTTGTCTTTTATACATAATTATATGTACATCATTATATAATATACAATTACTATAATTTTCATAGAACTATCGTAGTTATTCAATACGTCAAAATACTTTTCTTCTAACAATTAATTTAACTTTGTCAACGAATTCCATTTGCTTAAACTTTTCCTTCCAACACATAGAGCTTCGAAGAATTCCATTTTGCTATTTGTGGTATTAATCTAGAACATCTTGTGATACGTCGTTTTAATTCCCTCATAACCAGTTTCAAATTGCTTCATTCTTATTCCTTGATTTAGAATTAATCATTCCTTGTCTTCAAAAAGAATCCTTTTTTCAAGCCTAGGATTAAAAAGAGATTACTTCAAGATACATTCCGGAATACTGTAAAGGTAAATCCGATGCCTGCCTAAGGACATCTGTGAATGTCTGAAAATCAAGCTGGTCTCCATTATGAGGTCAACAAACACGCTAATCTGGGACTTGTCACAAGAAAATGCAGAACACTAAGATTGAAGAACAAATCGTAATTTGTACTCAGCCATCCATGATTGGCATTTCTTCTGAGGGTAACAATGAAAAGTTTACAGAAAACATCCACCTACAACTCTCTCCGAAAACTCATGTCAGTTTGAAAGGAAGGATTCAATTTTAGGAGGGAGTACAAGTAAGTCGTAACTTTTTACAACACATGCTCGTGAAAAGCAAGATAATTAAGAATTGCTTAAGGGATCTGTCAAACAGAAATTCCCTTTGTCAAGCATTGTAGTTACCCAGTAGGTTATCTATAGGATCATTTCACGGAATAAAAACATACCTGTGCTAAGCGTAGAAGCCGGATTAATCCTTTCAAGCCATTAGCATCCAAAAATGGTTCTCCTTCAAGTTCCTTCAACTTCAAATTCTCTGCAAGAGATGATGCTCTCCTGCTGATGGTAACTCCAACGCCCCTGTCCATCACTGTCTGCCTATCAAATCCCAAACCATTTCTCCGACTAGTAAGCCTATTGCTACCTCCAAACAAGCTGTGAGCGTGATAATGACTCATTGCTCTGTCCCTAAGCATTTGTGCTTCTGCAAGCAATGGGGATGGCAATGCCGATAATACTGCCTCTGAAGAAGTCAATAGCACCTAAGAAAGCAAATAAAGTAAGTACTAGGTCCAAATAATGAAGTGCAGAGTTCAAGAAACAAACCTCTTCACGTAGATCAGCGGGAAAAGTGGCAATAATTGAAGCATTATCCATGTCAACTGGCTGTCCTTCTGATTGCTGCGCAATCCTTTGCATACGTTGTTGGGCAAGAACTTCAGCTTGGATATCAGGAGGAAGGGCTGCCAAAAACTCTGGATCAATGTCTTCAACTGCAGGTGGTGTGTAAGTAGGAGCTGGAGCAGACTGAGCTTGCTGCGAAGCAAGAACCTCTGCACGAAGATCTTCTGGAAGTGCCTCTAAAAATGTGGGATCTATACTATTTGCATTAGGAGCCTCAGTATTCAAATTACTTTCATCTGTCTGACCTGCTGCATCTTGGACAATCGAGTTGTTCCGCTGTAATGACGGCTCCTCTAGATTGATCTCGGACATAGATAATTGTTGGTCAGTGTGATCTCTTTCCTCGACAGCAGTATTCATATAAACATCAGTAGTTTCTGGAACCGAAGAAGCATGATGAACACCAGGATCTGACATCTCTGATCCAGAAATCATCAATGCATCACAACTAGACTGATTATCCGGTTCTGACGATCTAGTATAACCATCATCTTGATATGGTACATTATGAGGATTCACAAGTGCATCAACGCTCCTATCACAGAGCACATCAGCCTGAGCCACCATAACTGGTGATGTCTCCAACTGCTCACCAGTATTGGCATTTCCATCCCCAATCTCCATGCTCTCATGACCATTCAGATTTGATATAGGTTCTACGCAATCACCTGCTCGTTCAGAAACAGCCTCTAGATTGATCTCTTCCTGAGAGAGTTGGCCTACAACTAGTTGATTAACTTGATGACCATTCTCATAATGACTATCATTATTCTGTTGAGCACCAGCGTCATCACCCCCTACTGCCCGGGGATCTCCCTGCAGTCTCTCGGGTAATCCTGGGTTATGTAACAGCCCTTCAGCAGGATTTTCAGTGGGAGCATCATTGGTTAATTGAACAATAAACTGTGCTTCAACTGCCTGAGCAATAACAGCAGCTTGACCACCAGCTTGGGGTTGGCCATCATCACTCCACCGGCCATCACCTGGCCCCCTTCGACCAGAAACACGAAGTGATTCTAAACCAACAGAAAAATCAGCCAGTGGGGGTGGTGCAGCACCACTCATCCGATCACCAAATAGACTAGATGCAGCATTATCATAAGGAAGAACAGGAGCATCGAACATGTAGAAGTGGGCAAGATCAAGGTTACCAGTAGATAGGGCCTCTGAATCCCTGGATAAATTCCCACCAGATGACCAGATTGAACCTAAATCACCGGAATGTGATGGCCTCGAGAGAAGAGGATGTTGAAGACCATTCCCTTCTGTAACTGATCGCTCATAGGAAGTTCTATTAGTCTGGCGCCTACGATCAAAGCCAAAAGACCTACGGATGCCAAAGAAGTCATCAACGTTCACTCCTTCAAAGGGTTCAGCTGAAACATCAATTAGCCCTCCCCCAGTTCCAGGTTGTCCGAGTACCTGCAAATGATCTAAACCATCAAGGGCTTCTCTCCACCTAACTTCAATGACACGATTTTCATGGAAATCATCATCCTCTTCATCAACCATGTCATCATTAAATTCATCTCCCAAGCCAGCATCATCGTGGTCCTCCACATCGGTATCAGCCAGAGACATTAGAGCAGTGCCATCTTCAGCTATATCTTCATCTTCATCCTCCCCATCGTCCTCATCCTCATCATCCTCACCATCATCACCCAAGTCATCATCTTCATCATTCATATCTTCATCTACTCTATTATCCACATGAAAATTAATCTCAATTTGTTCTCTGTTGGATAAAGCACCACTGTTTTCCATCTCTTCATGATTGTAATCCATACCAAGATCCACAGGTGGATCAGTAATAGGAGCCTCCTCAATCCTCATTTCTTGCTCCATAGTCTGGGTTGGATTGGCATGATGATCACCTTCATTCTGAGAGTCCTCCAAGGGATGTGCTTCTGAACCAGTATTATCAGTGACCAGCTGTTCACCGCTCCTGTTCTCACTACATTGTAATTCCTGAGAAACTGAAATGTCAGCAGTGTGAGCATCAGACCTTCCACTTGGACCTGTTAATTTTTTCTTATTCTGTGTATCAGATTTGAAAATTTGCTCACTAGCATTGGCTGCCCTTGTCAAGCTTTCCAAAGCTTTAAGTATGAGATTCACAATTTTTGGTGCATCAGGGTGGTCCAAATCAATGACCTGAAGAATACCTGATAGGCACTGCACCATTCCTCCATCTATCATGCTTTTTGCTATGTCAGGTGAACAACCTGAACCAGGTGAGTTCCCAGAAGAAAAATTCTTTGATAGAATGGAATGTACCAAATCAACAAAAGCAAGGACTTTTTTATCTGGTAACAAAATGGTATTTGATGAATTACTCTCGGCACTTGAAAATAAAGATAAGGCTTTCACAAGTTCATTAACCACCCTTCTCCTTCCTTCACTCGAGCGCCCAGCCAAGACTACCAGAAACCAGGAAGCTTTTTCAGAAAGCTTGTCTCTCCATTCATCAGGGCCAGCAGATTTATCTACTGAAAGCGGAATAAGACAGTGTAAAACATGATGAACTATTCCTCCATGTCCTGGGCAGTCTAAATGACTATATCCATGGAGTTGACACAATTCCAGATCTCGTTTAAGGATAACCCCAACTGCATGAACATACATAAGAAGAATATCACTTAATAACTTGAGAACAAAAGTCACCTTAGCTAGGGCTGCCGATTTTTCCGATATACTGCCTGACCCCATCTTTATTGTCTCGTCAACCTTTGATTTACCCTTCATTTTGGTAGTAGGTTCATCTATTACCATGGCACTTGGATAACCTGGACAACCTTCCTCTACTTTTTCCGAATGAAATGTTGATACAATTTCAAGAAGGTAATCAATCACCTGAGTAAGATTCATTGAAATCTTTTTGTGGCCTTTGGAATACTTAATGAACCCATCATGCCCCTTACTTTCAGAAATTCTAACACATTCATTGGTCGATACTGCAACTTCAACACCAGATGCTTTTGATTTTTCTTTCTCCTTCTCCTTCTCCTTCTCTTTATCTTTTGATAACACAACAACATGCCTTCCTCCTGATGACTCCAACTGACAAACAGAAGCCACTGCTTTCATGAAGACTTCTGGATCTCTAGTTATAACAGGTGCCATTGATGTCAAAAATGTTCTCACAGAAATACGACCAGCGTGACGGTTTCCACTGAGATTTTGTCGTATCTCCAGTTCCATGGCTGTTTGCAGTGTCTGGGGATCTTCAAGAAGATGCCGAACAATAGCCGATGCCAAGGTGTCATATCCAGGAAAGAAGCAACTTCTTGGAATGCCAAAAAGGGCAGCCATGCCACCACTTTCGAGGAATTGCACAGCCAGAGCATGTGATTTTGTCAAGCGAGCACATATCTGAAGAACAGCCTGCATAGCCATAGCTGGTACATGCCTTTTTATCAAGTCACACACTATTGACATTACCTTACGACTCTCATCCATCGTCAAATGACCAGTCGGTTTTCCGAGTACGTTCTCAAAAGCAGGTGCAGATTCTTTATCTACGGCAGCTGGAGTTAAATTTTTCTCTGTTGCTGGTTCATATGACACATGATTTTCAGATGAGCCGTGTATAGATCCACCTATCGTTTCAACATTACTGTCGACAGATATTTTAGGCCTGGGCTGCACCAAATTATCCAAGATAAGAAGTAATGTACTAATGCACTTAGGGAAGAGGGTTTCATTTGAAGTCTCAGTTTTAGCCATAAAATTCATCAAGATATCAATTGCAATCGAGACAACCCCATTTTGTGCAGCAATTTCCTGAGAACTTCCATCTTCTGAAAGAAGCAATGCTAAAGTATGCGAGATCATACACAATACACTGGCATCCTTAGAAAACTCAAGGCAAAGTTTTAGTTGCTGAACAAGAAAAGAAATAACTTTTGCACGACTCTGGCCTTTGTTCCGGCCGCAAAGAGTCACAAGCAGGTCTGTCAGTGTGAAAGCCATTGAATCACTACTCTGAAACAACTTCATTGCCACTGCAAGGATGTCATCAACAGGAGGAGCCTTTGTTTGCCCATCTTGTGTCATGACTTCATCAGATTTTAAAGCACCGTCAACTTTGGGGGTTTCCGATGAGCTTCCTAGGGACAAAGCAAGTGCACGAGCCAACTCATCATCATCTTGTACAGGATCATCCGCATGACTAAATAACCATTCCATTGCCATCTCAACGCTATTTGTTTCTACACGTCTCAGCGCCTCTTCCGCTCTTGCTCTTGAAAAACCCATCTCAACAATTGTGGCGATAGTAGCTTCATCAGGAGGACGACGCTGGTTTCCACTCCCAGACAGTGCATTGCGATTTCGTTTAAGGTCACTAACACCACTGTATACATGAGTAAAAAGTGTAATGATGGAAGTGATAAAACCTGGGTTACAATTGGGAAACATGGGATGATTCCAAACAGGAAGTATCACGTCCAAAACTTGAGACTGCAGCATGCGGATGAATGCTTCTGGGTCTCTTGGAACGGGAAACAACCCAATAGACAAACCAACTGCAACAGGCTGAACAAGAAGCTGAGCCTGCGATGCTGAAATTGAGGACAGAAGTAACCCAGAATTAATAAAATACTCAAGTTCACGACAATGACTCTGTAATGTATCAAGCAGCCATGAACTGTGAGACAGCTTGCCACCGTCACCACTCTTTTCCTGATCAGCACCTGGTGAGGATATAGAATAAGGAAGGGTCCACAACAACTGACTTGTAGCCTCAAATGTCGTAAGGAGCTCTTTGAAGGTCCCATGGACATAGAAGTTATTAATCATTGCATTGTAGCAGGTACGTCGTCTACTATCAAATGTAAGAGCCACCATGTCATCCACAACCTTCCCAAGATATCTACACTTGACTGAAAGTGATATCTCAAGTCCAGCAGAGTTAGGGTACCCAGGGAAACCCAGAGCTTCAAGGAAAACTTTTGCCAAGGCAGTCGCAATGCTCTTTGAGGCTGAACTTAAGGATCCAATTTCAGTTCTTCTACGATTTGGTGAAGTAAAACCTTTGACAAGAGCAGTAAAGAAAGAACGCAGTGTAGAAGCAAGTTTATTAAGGATGTCTAAAGCCAGTACATCAGGACTTTTCTTCTTCATATTCTGGGAAGAAGTTTCTGAATTATTTGCTGCAGCTTCTGAATCAATTTGGAAAGCTTCCAAATGCCTGCCAGCCCTTCCACCCCGAAGACGTGCCAAACTATGACGATAGGGACGACTGAAAACATCACTTGAACGAACAACTGATAGAAATTCACGTTCTACTCCCCATTGCGAGAGAGAACTGTTCCTGATTGAAACAGGATTCATGTATCTAACGGAGGGAATATCAACAGAATCATCATTCTCCCTTTCAGACACATTAGACACACCTGTATCAGCACTTTCAGGCTCTGCTTCAACATTCTGCTTCTCATCCACCTTAGTATCAAAGCACAAAGAAATTTGCCACAGAATTTCCCTGTAAGCCATCCCTAGATCCTTCAGTACATCAGCATCTGCAGAACCCAATTCAGAGACGACAGTAGTGGTCACTTTCAACAAAGAATTGGAAAGAGAGAGTACTCCTTCCAAACTAGAGACGCACCTCAGGACCTTAATTCTCTTGGAAACTTCCACCTGAGCGAGCTGGGACCCGCCAACTGAAGCCCAAAGTTCATTTGTTGACTTCAAATGTTCTCTCAGGAAGGAACAAACTGCTTGAGCAAGCGAAGCAGAATGCTGAGGAGAGAAGTTCTTAAATGCAACAGATATGCTTTGACCGACAGCAACTGAAAGAGGCATTAGAGGCAAAGTGAACAATTGGAGAACACATTCAATTCCCTTCTTCTCAACGAAAATTCGGCATGTATCGGAGTTCTGAAGTATTGTTTCAAGAAGACGAGCAACATTGCTTATATAATCTGGTAAATAAGATTCCACATTCGATAGTAAGGCATCAGAAGATGATTCAAGTGACTGCTCACAACTTTCAGCCCTGCATGAATCTCTGTCATCTGAAGAAACAATATCTCTATTCTCAGCTTCAGTTTCCATGGGTACAGGTTGAGAGCAGCTTGGATTATCTGTGGACAAAGAGGCAGATTCAAGTCCAGATCCAATTTTTGCAATACTGTTCAGTATTTCAAGCAGCATATCAACTCCTGGTCCACGCAATGATGAAGCATGACGCATTAGTTCATCCAGACCACTGGACAAGGAACTCGGAGTATCACCAGTAAGGGCTCGCAAGTACATTTTGGAAGTAAAAACTTTCACAAAGCACCTCAAAGCATTATGATCTTTCACGGCTTGAAGCCCATTGTTGTTCAAACACAAGGCATCAAGACACTGTGGTATGCAAGCAATAGCTTCAGCAGAACAAAGAATACTGTCCATTATAGCATCCATAAATGCAGAAGGAATACCAGCTGCTTCTAAGACAGAAAAGCAGGTAGGATCTTTGTGAATGAGATCACTCATAACAGTTGCTGCAAGTGCAAATACCCCACCACCAAAATCTTTAGCTCTTTTGAAAATTATACATAAGCAATGGGGCAACAAGCTCTCTTCTGAACCATAAATACGAGCAGGTGTTCCAGGAGCATAGGTTCCCAAAGATATAGCACGAAGTAACGCTTTCATCAATGATCGGCGATGATATGCGACCAGGGCTTCAGAATAAAGAGGCTGCAAACTATCTAGATCGGGAGAAGTATCTGTAACTACTTGAGAATCAATACACTCCAAACTGTCTAGGTCAATAGAAGTACTCTGCTGATTCGAAGCACTATCAACGTGAGACACTTCTACCTTTAAGCGTAATATTGTATCATCCAAACCTCCCAAGTCTCTGAAAAGCGCAGCGGCTGGATTACTATAATCCATAAATGCTTCTAGAACATGTATGGCTGTGCTAACCAAATGCAAGTGCTGCGGATCAGTATCTTTGAGTAGAGGAAGAAGAGTTGGTATAAGTCCTGCTTCACGCATAGCTGAGCAACCAGATGAAGATGACACCAAAACAGTAACAAGAGATAACAGAGCCTCCGCAAAAACAACAGACCACTTTGACGAATTACTAACAATTGAATCAATAGCTTTTTGCATGAGGCTGGATAGAATACCACGGTGCCCACCAGATGTTACAGCAGTCAATACAGTAGGCTGGCGTGACCTATCTTGACAAAGGGCAACCAAGGAAAGAAGACTCAAAATTCGAATTTTTTCAGGAACTGCGTCTTCATAGCTCAACAAGGCAACCAATTCATTGATGAACTCTGGCTCAGTGTTGAAAAAAGAAACCAGGTCACCAGTGTCACCGCAAGCTTGAACAAGAACTATAAAGGCATACAGCCGGATGCATGTGTACTGTTGCCGTGCAGCAAGGGAACTAAATCCCCTAGCAAATCGCAACCTTGTCAGGAGAGAAAATCTCAAACTTTGGGGAACTTTATATTCAACAACTAAATTATTCAAAAGTTCAAGATCAGACTCTTTTCTGGTGTTAACGTCAGGCAAATGTATGATTTGTAAACCTTTGGTAGGATGTTCTGTAGAATTGGGGTCACTCGAAGATTCGTCCACTGCATAAAACTCAAAATGCAGGGTGCAAGCCAACTGGTACGCAACTGGGTCAATTCCATTTGGTATCGCACAAGAAATTAATCCAAGACCTCCTTCTTTTCCCCCCCAACCCTGTGCAAAAGCAAGTAATCTAGAATTTAGAAAGGCGTCTCTTATGATGTACTTTCCAATGGTCTTCTTCAAAAAAGCAGCCAAAGTCTGCAGGCATGCCTCGACGACATCCACATCCGTTGAAGCAAGCAGAGACGACAAGTGATGCTGCATTGATATCACAAAGTTGGATAAATAACATTAAGTTAAAAAAGAAATATAATGAACAATAAACAAGAAAGTAAATGGCATTAATGTGTCCTCTGATGATGATAGCTATAACAGTAGCAGCAAAGAAAATAGTAACATTAGCATGAAACCTGCTAGTTCTAATCAATAGAAGCTCACGCACAAATTTACAACACGCACTGCACATCAATGCTCACTGCATCTCAAAATGAATTTCCCAATCTATTTTAGGTAAACATAATTTTATGTCCAATATAAACTGCCCAATGTTACTGCACAAATTTGCCATGAAAAACATATATTCTTCAGAAGTCGTTATTTCCAGTTCATATTTTTCTTGGTGTCCAGTGCCCTACCACCAACACAACACCATAGTCACCCAACCGCCAGCACAACACCCAGCACTACCAGCAGTCCCCTATATACACAAACTAATGACAAGCTACCCCTCAGGTATCATGGTCATCTAAAAGTTGCCAGGTCATGCAGAAATATTTTGCTTCCAGATATGTGGACAAAATAATTGTAAATAGACTAAGAAAAGAAGGGTAAATACCAATTGATGTCAAATGCACATCAGGTTTCTTTATAAAAAATAAGATGGGTTGACCAAAGCTGAGATTGAGATAAAGACAAGTACCTCATATGAGCTGTAGAAGTGCTTATTGGTGCAGTTCTCTAATATTATTCTGATGACACGAAGAATCTGAAGAACAGCAACCCTAGGGAAGGGATGATCAGATTCCAAAAGGCTGTCCTCAAGTTGCAAATCTTTCCTTGATTTTATATATTTCTCAAAATAGGTATCAAAGTGATTAAATAAATCGACCCAATGATGGAAATCTCCCTGCATCCAGAAGAAAATCGATATCAATCAAAGCAAGTAATGTACTAAAAGAGTTGGGTGAAGTTTGTAAATGCACCTTGTCAAACTCCCAAACAAATGTTTTTAGCGGTCCTTCTATATTTTCAAGTGGGGTAGCTGTAACACTGCTGATGAATGATTTAATCTTTGGAGGCTGCAAAACGTATAAAAAAAAGATCTATTATCTCCAAATGTCGAGGATTTTGATTCTGATAGCATGCATACCCACAACATGAAAACGAGTAAAAAGCACAAACAGTCAGGAAATTATATTAGAAAATTATATTTTATCAACAACACAAGGACAAGATTTACGATTGGGGAAAGATTTCACAACCTAAAAACAGTAAGTCCAAAAACAAACTGGTTTCTTTCTTTACAAAGCTCTGAGTGTCTAAGTAAGTTTTATCGCTTACAATCACAGTTTCCATCAACTTTTAGCTATCCATAATCAATGTTTAAAAAGGCATAATCGGTTTTTTGAGGCCTTTTTTCTCTGTGAGGCGAGGCATAAGCCTCCCTATGCCACAAACCAATAAATAAAGAAAAATACAAAATAAATAAAGCCATGTAACAATGCGTCTCCTATGTTTAAATAAAGCTATGCAACAAATCATGCAACAAAATAGATGAGTAAATGACAAATTAAGACCACACGGATATTCACAAAATTAGGTTGACTTAATGTTTTTTTCTAAATAAAGGGATGGATGCACAGTAAAGAATAGATATTGAGACCCGACAAAACTTAAGCCACAAGGAAAATGGTTAAAAAGTGGTCGAGACGCAGATGAAAGGAGAAAAGATAAGCCAACTGAAGACATAGATGGAAGCAGAAAAACAAAATAAATGAAAGAAGAGACGAGAAGAGGAGAAGAATAAAAAATAAAAGCAAAATCAGTTGCGGAGTCGCAATAGATACTGCTGGTGTTGCTAAAATTTTTGCAGGGGAGGTAGTTGCCTCAGTGGAGCAGTAAGAATCAAGAAGCATCTGCCTCTGTTTTTGTAGTTGAGCGGCCATGGAGCAGTAAGAATTGTAACAGAAGTTTTTTCTTTAGTTTGTCTTGGGTGGTGTGCTTTTTTCATTATAATACCATTACTTCTATACTTGTTGCAGAAAGAGTAGGTAAACAAGAAAAAACACCTTTAAACATTAGTAGGCTGTGGGCCCACTTCCAAAGAGCAATTTAAATCTGAAAATTAGAAGCTCACACCTCACGTTATTTAATACATAAGCCTCATTAGCAAGAGGCGTGGCTTACAAAATAGCTTTTAGGTTAAGCGCTTTAAGGCAATTTTCTTATGCCTCAATTTGAATCACGCCTCTCTCATGCTTTTTTACACATGCCCATAAAAACACTTAACAGGTCCAAAAACTCATGTAAGCAATAGAGACAGAAAACCAGATCAACTGCATTCAAATGACTTTGCACTTTCCTAGAATCAGTTCAAAAACACTTTATAGATGACATATATAAGTTTTTGGAGCTGTAGATCATCAATGAGAAGTTTTCAGATACAAACTGAAAAACGTCATAAATAGATGGAGAAATCGATTAGAACATTGGCAGAAGTTACGACACGTGTACCAAATATTTTGACATGAAAGTATAGCATATTATTTTCTGCTAAAACGTCCAAAAGGCCATCGAATATATTTTTACCCAATGCTAGAAAGCCTTGGGCCTCTTCTATTACGCAAGTGATTTTGGATAGTCTGATTTAAAAAAAGACTTCAATGAGATTACTTTCCTTTTTTTTCCATTGTAATCCTTTCTCAACATTTATATTGACAACATAACAGTGTATCAAACAAATATAATTGAGTGAAGTAGAAACCAAGGAAATCAGGAAAGAGAAACCAAGGAAATCGGGAAAGAGAAATAAGGGCCGTTTAAGCCTTAAGGTGCTGAAGAATGGTTCCTGGAAATATAAAATTGAAGGAAACGAGAGAAACAGGAAGAAATGAATCTAGGGGGAAAAACCTTAACCCCGAAGACATCTCTCCATGCTTCCTTCACACAGTTCAAAAGCTCTCATAATTGCCATGAAAACTAAATCTTCCCTGGATCGGAAGATAACCTGAGGTTAGACCTCCTATCTTCCTTAATTCTATTCGCCATATGTTTTCTAACTGGTAGCTAAACCATTACACGGAATTACCAAACCATGCCTTAATAGTTCTACAAAATTAGATGACAGCTGAAGTTCAGAAAATATCCCAGATTCATAATACAAATAAAAAAAGGATTTAGAAGCTGAATAAAAAGTACTGAATAATGATTCGATTTTGTCTGTAAAATATCTTTGAAAGAGCTCGTATAAATACACTATATTTTCTTTTTCTCATCTTTTGTTGTCTGCATCATTCAAGAGAACATGAACTAGATTTATGAACTCGTATAAAAAAAAATACATGCTGCACAAACACTTGCCTCCCGACATGACAACAAGCATGCCATGAAATGCAATGGAAAGTATGAAAGTTTCTGCAGCAGATTAAGAAAAAACCAACTGCCAATACAAATTTAGAAGCCGAATCTAATAAGGTGTCCATAACAAGAAAAAAAATGTTTTCCACCCTCTCCATCAGAAATAACAAAATCCTCTTTAGCTTAAGTGGGTGGGGAAAACCTTAAAACTAAAGTAGTTGACACGGGTAAAACAGCAAAGAGATCAATTTTACCCCTAAAATATATAAACCCTAAATTCTACCTCATATTAGAATTGAGCGAAAGGAATCATCACGAAAACAAGTAAAACGTTAACAAACATATTTTTCAAAATCCAACTAATAGTAATTCACGATCATTTCCCTGCTCACAAACACTTTGAAGACACACCACTTCATCAAAAGTAACAAAATGATTGATCGGAACATAAAAAAATATTCCACTGACCACTTCAAGTGCCCTCCTACGCTTCAACTTCATTCCTGAAAATCAACCAAATGAAACCATTTTCCTTAACAAATAAGGATTAAAAATCAATGTATAAATAGACCGATTCAAGAACCGATCGAAACTGATACCACGGAAGTAGAAGTCAAGAATTTCAAGAAAATAAATGGAGGAGAATCATACGGCAGACAATCAATAAATTGGAAAAGTCATAAAAGCTTTGAACGGTACAGAGAAATTAATTAATTTGTATATATAAATATGAAAGATCTGAGTTTCTAGGTTTCCTCAGGAGGTTTTGTTAGGCGATTGGTGATCGCGTGGAGAGAAGAATAGAGATAGAGAGCGGAAAATACTTTGCACAGGGGATTTTGTTGTATATATGTGTTGTATAGCGAAATAAAAAATAGATAAATAGTGGCATATATAGATAGAAAATAAAAAATTGAAGTATTTATCAAATTTTTATGGCATTAAAATCTTGGATATTTCATTCTTAGTCTACATACATGATTTTATTTTTTGGGGGAAAATGTTTAATTTTTCGATAAAACCATCACATGTGTATGTAGTTATTTATTTTATAATTTTTATTTTATTTTTGTCAACCCTGCTTCTTTACAAATGAGAGTCTGTTTGTCTATGGTAGAGAAATGGAGTAAGGAATAGTATTTTTTGGAGAATGTGTTGTTGAAATTTAAAGTAACTTTATTGGTTTGCGTGTGAAATATTTTATTGAGTGAATATGTGGTTGAGATTGTTTACTGTAGAAAATAATGTTTGTAAAAATGGTAGACAAATAGGGGCTGAGTTAACATTAACAAAAGAAATAATTTAAAAAGAGAATATACACACACTGACGCACTCACAGGTTTAGTGTCAGTTTATTCATGCGATTATGCACTATTCGAAGAGAAATTGTTTCCTGAAAGAGAGTGGCTTTCGAATTTTGGTAGGTGTTCGAATCATTTCGATGACATATATGGTGTCGATCTTCTGTTTCATCCAAATTGATCATTTTCGAGGAAGTTACGATGGCAATCAAGGATGAATTTCGGAAGGGACCCATCCTTCTAGGGCACCTAGATAGTGAAAGGTCCAAGTATCTGTCTTATTGGATAGAATGTCTTTTGATGTCGATTATCAACCTACTGAGTATTGAAATTAGTACTTTAAGAAATAATTATCTCTGCTAAAGAAAGGTCTACTCCCAAAACTGAAATACTCAGAGAAGCTCATGCCTCATGTATCACTTAAATTTCTCTCATGAGACTATCTGTAGAACTAATAACTACAACTCTAACTCGATTATTTCCTATTATTTACCATAATTTAAAGTCATATTAATAGATTAACCAATGGTATCTTGACTTTTAATTACCAGAGCTTTATAAACATTACACATCTTTTTGCCAAAACGTGTTTTGAAAAATTTTGTTTGATTATAACTGAAAACACTCAAAACGAAAAATTTGTCGTTTTGAGTTTTTTTTTGTAAATTTTTAACTTGTTTTCAAAAACAAGTTTTCAAAAATAAAAAAGAGAACGTGTTTTCACTATTTTGAAAAATCGAAAACAGAAAACGGCTTGAAAATTGTAAAGAGAACAGACCCTTAGTGTTTTCTATCAAAACTTCAAAAATACTTCGAAATAAATTTGAATATAAAGGGAAGAATGTAAATTCTATCTTTTGAAATTAAGATTTGATCTCAAATTGTTGAATTATATCATCATGTGATAATCTATCATGTATTTATAGATTTTAATCAACACCCACGAAATGGTGTTAAAATATTATGACAAGTTGCAAACTTTTCACCAAAGGTCACCAAAAATTCAAATAAAAACTAGCCTTAACGACTATTTTTTAGTTATGCGGTAGCATAGATTAATCACTTGCATGACATATACACCCTGCACATTTATATGTGACCGCATCCGCATGCCAGGTCGCATAGGCCAAAATTTTGGCCCTCAAATCTTTTTTTCATTCCCAAGCCTATTTTATTGATTTTGAACAACAATTTCAACATGAATTAGATAGATAACTCAATATTGCAAATCCATTCCTTGTATAGTAGATGCCACATTCTCTACTATCGAATGTAAGAGCCACCATGTCATCCACATCCTTCCCAAGATATCAACACTCGAGTGAAAATGATGTCTCATGTCCAGCACAGTTAGAATACCCAGAGAAAAACCTCAATGCTCTTTGAAGCTGAACTTAAGGATCGAGTTTCAAGTCCTTTGACGATTCGGTGAACAACTGGAGAACATATTCTTCTTGACAAAAAATTGTCATGTATCGGGTTCCGAAGAATTGTTTCAAGAAGATGAGCAACGCTGCTTATACACTCAAGATTAGGTTAAACAAGAGGTGTCAAGATTGAGAAATTTATGAATCGAGACCTTAGCCTCTGTTCAACCAAATTTAATATCATTTATAAACGAGCACATTTCAATGGACATATAAGTACTATCCATTATTCACCATTCAATTTTATGTATTGATATATTAAATTGCTTATAAATTACTCCCAATAGGAGGCTAAGTGCTTGCTTGACACCATTTTGGTAGAAAAAAGGGTTTGGAATAATGATTTTTAGGAGAATGTGTTTTTAAAAAAGTAAGGAAATTTTTTTAATATACGCATAGAATATTTTAGTGTGTAAATGTTTGATCGAAAATATCATATAGCAAATCATAAAATAAAAATAAGATAAAAATCTTATAATACTGCAACGACTGGTGAACATTAACCAGCTGAGATTCTCAGCACTACACAACATATGAAATTCCCTATCAATCTGCTACTTTCTTGTTACTTTTGGAAATTCATTCCTCAAAAAAGCACTTTTTTTGACCCTTTTTGTATCTGTCAAGTCTACCTTGAGGGAAATAAGAAGAAGAAATTTCTTTCTTTCCTTCTGAAAGGGTGCAAGAATAAACTTGATGGGAAAAAAGCAGATTATTCCTTTCTTAAGGCACAAGCTGTACGAAGAAAACAAAAAAACTGACCAAGACCATGTTTGGTTTACCTAAGAAGTTTTCTTGTAAGTAAATTTAATTGAGAGGAAAGAAGTAAGTTTTATAATAATTTTTTTTTTGTTAAAAGTCAAAATAAGTTACTTATTTGACAGTAATATAAGCGTTATTCAGTTGCTTTCAAGATATGTAATTTTTAACTTAAAAGTTTGAGAAAATTAACATATGAATGAGTTTGAAAATAAAATTTCTTGAGTAACTTTTACTTTGTTATTCTAAAGAAATGAGTAAGTTATAAAAAATTATAGGTTGAAATTGAAAATAATTATTTATTAATTCGAATAGAAAATCATCAAATATCTAATTTTAATTAAATTAATCATTTAAGTACCTTTTACATTTATGTATTTTGACAGTACTATCAAAATAAATATTATTTACTTGTTTGAAAATATGGCATGGTGGACATTCAACATAAGCAATTGAGCCTCGACATATATTATTCTTTTTTTATTATGATTAGGTTCAACATCATAGAATATCAATGTTTAAATGTTTTTTTTTTATATTGATGGAAATTAACTTGTGGTTGCGAGTTTATGGGAGGGGCGCGTGTGTTTTCTTCAACTTGATTGAACTATTAATCCACTTTTAACTTTTTCCACTGAATGCTCGCGCGTGCCGAATTTTGAAATTAGGTTATAAAGTTATCTACCTTACAAGCCATGGCTCTAGAGGGTGGCAATACATATTAAGCCCATGTTTGGGGCAAATTATTTGCCCAAAAATAATGAGAATTATAGCCGTTAACCATCAAATCATCTGAAAATTGTTGACTTCTCAAGTCTTGTGTGGGGCCCAGCTTTGACTCCAACGGCTAGAATTCTCATTCTTTTGCCCAAAATAATGAGCCTCAAACGGAGGCTAAGCTTATGGTAATTGGTCCGAGCTTGAACTCCATAGTTAGTGCAGAGATACAACAATTGCCAACAAAGTCAAAATTTGTTTATCATAAAGATATTTGTCGTTAATGATCATGGTGGTTCTCATGGGTCCCACCCGATCATTAGATAGAGAAAAACATCAAGCTCTCTCCAAGTTTTATACACGAAGGGTCGAACCCTAGATGGCTAAAATCCCATAGCCAAAAGCCAACTATGGTCAAAATCAAATCAAAGTTAGTTTTTCTCCAAATATATGATAATAATGATCATAGCATCAAAAGCTAAAGCACAAACAAATTTCTTGAGCAAACCATGAAAACTAATATGCTGCTGATTCAAAAGATGAGAATTCTTAAACTACAAACTGAGTTTCCAATCCCAAAACTTTAATGTCTGCAGCTAAAAATTTCTAAGATCCTTCACCATGACCATCCAGACTGTCATCTGTGGGCATATCCCATGCGTAATCCAAGGGCGCAATTTGCAGAGGCGCCTGGGGAGTAATTTGGGCTTGGACGAAGGAGATGTTGCGCTTCTTATATCGTTCACCAGACAAAGAGTTCTTTTGGAACTCGTGTTCACGATACTTGTTCAAGTAACAAGTTAGGGGTTCTACGTAGTTATCCAATCCCAGCTTCCCCAAGGCAACTATTAAGTCTTCTCCGGTTATGGTTCTGCGATGCTCTTGATGACACCGTAGATTAGCTTCATTGGTGACTACTTGTATGAAGTTGGACACGCATTCTTGCATTTTGTCCTTTGCATCGTTAGCAATTTTAGCATGTTCGGGGAGACCACTTCGCATGATTCTAAGCACATTAGTTGTTGGCATGACGTTATATGCTCGCGCATGCTTGGTTGTTTGCTCAGTTGACGAGCCACTTGGATTGTTCTCAGCACCGGGAGCCTCTTGAATCATCGACCCTAAAATGACATCGAAGAAAGAAGCCATTCGAGTACTTCACAACCACTAGCACACAAGTCTCTAACATCCTTTATATGTTATGCAATTGAATACAGTCTACATTCAATTTACCTATATTGTAAGGAAAACATTCAATTTTTGGTTGAGACTATATGAGATGAGATTGAAATGTATTTAATGGGTTCCAATCCTCGAAATCACTTTTATTCTTTCTAATTAAGAACTAATTATCTCTATTGACTAAGGTGCTCAGAATAAAAGTGACATTAATTGATTCATCACCTGTTTTGGTAGCATTATTCAATGAAAAAGTAAATCAAAATGAGCATTAATATCTTCATGTCCCTTTACATATACGTTTCTATCTAAGTGAAAAGTGGTCAAAGCACACGCACGCACACACATGTATGTAAGTTTTTAGCTTTTTTGTCAAATAGCTAACAACTTCATTCAGAAAAGACGAGATTTTCAACTAAAATGAGTTATCTGAAGCGATACAACCTATGTAGAGTGAGTTATTTCCTACTTGGATCCATAGTCAAATGGCACAAAACACCATTGATATCTTGCTTGAGTTCAAACTCGTTGAGTATTAAAACCCATACGATGAGTCAACAAAAGAAATAATCACATAGTTGAACAAAGCAGTTCCTCAACGGAGAAAGAAAAAAGAAATAAAAAAAAAAGACAACATCCGACAAATTCTTACTTTACCCACGAGGATAATTAACTATCGAATCTTTGAGATTCAACGAATCAAACCATATTAAGTTGATCAGAACAAAAATTTTAAACTTCAAACCTTAAAATATGCAAAACAAAAAATGACCACAAAATATAGATGTTGAATTATTGAAATATTATTTTGAACTTATGAACACATGTCAAATATAAAATCTTACACATGCAAATGAAAAAAGAATCAACATTAGAATTTAGAAACATTTAAATAAATGATATATCAAGAAGTTGAAAAAACTTTTGCATGCATAAAATCTCTTCAAGAAATGCATAGATCTATCTTTTGCTAATTAAAAACAGTAGATCATAACAAGAAATTATTATCAGATACATATTTTTATTAAGCAAGCAGATTAAAAAACCAGAGACAAATGTGCATTACCAGATTCTTGTACTGCTGTAACATTACCGCTCTGAAGGTTAGAAGTTCCACCTCCTTGTTCCATTTTCCAGCTATATCTCTCTCTCTCTCTCTCTCTGTTGAATCCTTTTTTTTTTTTTTGCTTCACACCCTCAGACACCTTTTCTTTTGCTCTTCCTTGGTTCTAATTGTGCATTTATAGGTGATTTGTGGGGTCGAAAGAAAATTTATTTGATGTGTAGTCGAGGTCTCAAACTTTTGTATAAGTGGGCAATTGAGTTCCAATTAATTTTTTGCGGCCAGTTTGGTTTTAAAATACATTTTTCTCTCTTCTTTTTAACTACACATTTTTCAATAAAATATTGTTACACGTAAATTCAAAATTTTTTCTTATTTTTCAACCACACATTCTTTATCAATCTATTATTTCAAAATGCATTCTTAAAAAAAAAAAAAAATGGAGCTCAAACATGATCTATATTTTGATAAAGATGATGAAATATATGGTTGAAAAATTGATAAAAATTTTGGATCTCATAAAACGTGTGGTTAATATTAATTGTTGATTTTGACTTAAATTTTTATCGACTTTTTTAACTAAATCAAATTCGATCATTACTCCGTCATTTTCATAGCACTCAAATTTCTATCACGAGATGTATCCATTGTAAAGTCTTGTAATTTATACGTGAAATATTGTTTCAAGACTAAAAAGAGTAAAAGAAAACAAAAAAAGTTCGTCTTATTTCCCACCTCTTAAGCATATAACAAGATGATTCCTATTATTATTTTAATTATACTAAGATCATGAATAGTTATTTGAATAGACCAGTATTTTAATTATTTTAATCAAACCATTAATAATTATTCTTTTTACTAAATTAGTTTATTTAATCTTTAAAAAATTTAAAAAATGGAATTTTTTTTTTTTTTAAATGTGAGCATTTTTTGGCACCTACGCGCATTAAATGGTCAAAAATAGCATTGACACCTTTCCATGCCCATGCAAGGCTTTTCCTCGCACTTAGGTTCCGCCTTTTTTCTACCTTTTACGTCATTGGATACAACAATTGTCCACCAAATCAAAGTTTGTCATAAGGACTTACCATTCTAACCGAGGTGGTCCCCCAGACTACTCGAATCCCATCGATATCATCTTGTTACAATAAGGTTCGTTTACAGTGAGTGAGTCGAGAACCCTCAATCTCACTCACATAGTTGTGCCTCGGAGCCATTTAGTATTTATATAATCTCATCAAGATTTCCACTCAAGGTTTGTCCATGGAGACTGAGTCAAGACCCAAGACAGCAAGTCTATGTTAATTTCTTGACCATAGTGGAAAGAACATAAACAAATGACATGAACAAACTATGGAAACAATTATATTCTCATTTGGTTTCTGCAATTCTTGAGCTACAAAGTCTTGTCATTGTTGCTGATTTTTCATATTCCTATCATCTGGCAAACTGACTGTCAAAAAATCCAGCCCCTACACTTTAACATCTGCTCCTACAAATTGGGAAAAGAAAAACAAACGAAAATCTTTCTATATGTCTATGAAACTCTACCAGAACTGAATCACCTTTTATGTGAATTATCGTGCTTTTGCACCTTTGATTGCTTACCAGATGTCCTTTTGTCGTATTTACCTTCATTGCGCCTTTTCAATGAGCCATTACTACGAGAAGAGACTTCAAAAGGTCCTGAGGAACTTTCGAATTCAACAATATTGGTAACAACTGCATGGACCATGATATCACTTTTGGGTACTAACACAGCTTTCCTCTCGATAACTGCTGTCTGCCCACAACGTGGATCCTCGATGGCTTTCTCTCTTAGTTTCTGAAATACAGTGTCCTTATCTTCCTTAAAACATTCTTTTGAAACCTGCACACATATGCTATCACGATATCAGTTGAAAATAACAAATGCTTTAACAAAATCAAACCGCGATATTGCAAAAACAACTACCACTTAATTGACAATTGTCACAATTTATAAAGCGCTGAGCCACAAATACGGATGCAAGTTCAAGAGACAATGATTCCACTCCCCCCGGCCCAAGCCAAAAATATATGAAAATCACATAGAGAAAGAACAAACAACGAAAAAAGACAAGGTCAACTTCAAAATCTTGAGCACCTTAGGTTACTGAGTGTGTAGAATAAAAGAAAAATGTTAAAAAATAAAAATATAATTTACACATAACGTTAGCTGAACAAAGGTGAATTCTCACCCCAAAATCAACTGGAATCTTGAGTTCCGTGTATGAACACTTACAACCGGCGCTGAAGTTCAGTTTCAACAGAATATCAAAAGGCTTCACAGACCTCACTGTCCTCCTGATAAGTAATAGAAATTAGAAATATAAATGGAGCATAAAAAACATAAATAAGTTGCTGTATACCTACTTTCTACTATTTCCACAAGGCATTTTAGACTACTTGAATCAGCAATCTCTTATAGCATCTCCAATAGTGCTCTTTATTTTAAAGAGCATCTTCTATCATATAAAGAGCAACTTAAGGAATTTTTAAAAATAAAAAGTCAAACTTTTAGACAACTTCAATGCCACTCTCTATATTCATTCATTTGTTTTTTTCCCATAAGCAGTTATTGTTCATCATTTTCCCTTTTTTTTATTACCTAAAAATTAAAGAAATGAATAGAAAATTGGGCAATAATAAATGAAGCATTCTATAGAGAGTGGATTCAGCTAAAGTCAAATCCACTCTTTATTTTGATTTTTGAAGATAAAGAGCATATTGGACACCTTAGAGGCTCGACTCTCTAAAAGAGAGAAAATTAGACGAATAAAGAGCCTATTGAAGATGCTTTTACTGTTAGCACAGTTGGAATTCAGATTTATAACCAGTGAAAAGTTCTTCAAATGCAGCTCTATATCATCTTAATGTTTATCGAAGCTTCTTAGCATTGAACAAATGGATCGGATAAAAAATTGAATTTCATAACATAGAAGTCCTATAGAACCTTGTACCAAGATTCAACAAGCCTACTCAACTGTAGGCCAAATTATTTTTATATTGATAAATAAGAATACATAAATGGGTTGGCAGCAAGACTCGAACCAACATCTTTTCTTTGTTAATACCATATTGAATCATCTCATCTAAAAGTCTAAGTTGTCAAATAAAATTACCGTATTTATTTAAATTTTAGCCTTTAACACTCTACAACAATTTGACACTATTTCAAAACAACTAGAAAGTCCACAAATTAAAAAAAATATTTGTAATTTACAGTGATATAATCTGCACTTCGATTGGAGAGTGATTTCAGCCAGCTAAGTTCATTCTGCATTAAATAAAAGAGCGATGTACCTTTTCAGATCAAGTGGTTGCTTATCTAGAACTGCTGCCTTCATAATTAGACTTTCAGAGAAGGAGACCTAAATACAGAATGCCACAAAAAGTTTACTGACAACCCCAAAAATTAACAAGGACGTGCCAACACATTAAATTCATGATAACAAGTAAAAAAATATACAATCTTTGTTCCAAATAATGAATCTAAAATACTAAACTCTTGAGTAAGTGGCCTCAAATAACCCTCGAACTATTTAAAATACCAGTAAATAGACTAAAAGACATAATCGTGGTTAATTTGAATTTAGTTATCGTTACATTGTGCTCGCTGTAAAAAAAAAAAAAGATCGGACTCCACAAATCACTATAATTCATTTTTCTCTAACAAATCCATATTTGTTCTCATGTGACAATTAACAAAGAATTTACGTAGATTAGGTGCAAATCCTAGAGTGCTCTGGGTACTACCCAAGAGACGTAGGGTACACAAGTGACAAGTGAGTATGGAGAATCTTTTCTGGAGATGAAAAAGGGATTTTGGGGGTGGATTTTGGAATTGAAGACCAAATAGATTTGGTATTGTGCATGGTCAATCGTGATGAAAGAAACGAAATTTATTTGTGAAATGCAATTCGGATTGGCCAAACATGTAAATCATGTACGTGCAATCATCTTTATTTTGGTGTTAATTGTTGGTTTCTCTCATTCAATCCACATGTATCCAATTATGAAAAGGGAATAACATATATGCAAAGAAAGTCATGAGATCACCTTGACAGATTCAACAAAAGGCAATGGAACTTTCTTCCCATGCACACTCTCTACCCTGAGATTCCAGTTCACATATTTTTTATCTGCAAAAGAAGAAAGAGAGAAGCATCATTAGTACATGTACAAGTATAACATTAAGAACTCAAATGCAGAACAAAGATATTTGATTAGAAAATATGAAGAAAGAAGAAAGAATGACCAATAGGAGTAATCAAGGGAAGTTACCTAGACTTAAACTCTCAGTTAAAACAATCTGAAAAAGATCAATTCTAACAAAAGGAGGGACATGTAAATTGAGCATGTTCATGACTCCTGCAATCACCTGTTTGAGGTCATGTTAATGAGCAATTCCATATAGACGCAGAGAAAACACAAGAATTTACATAAAAGCCAAGAATCTACGAGGTTAAAAAATTGAAATGCTAGGTCAGAAACTGTGCAGAATGGGCTTTTGTCACAATAAGGGAATTTTCTCAGTAACGTGTGCAGGGTGTTTCGCTGTTTATCTTATGTATGTTTGATAAAGATGATTACATATGTTTCAAAGAAAAGTAGGCTAAAATCTTGTTAATTATAATTCCAATCCTACCTAATACTTTCTACCAACATTCTAAAAGCCTAGCAAGGTCAAGCCTCAAGCCTTACCAACCCAGATGTCGAAGCCCAGGTGTAATAAGATGTTTTCCTATTTTTAAATATTAATTTAATTATTCTAATACCATTAATAATTATTTTAATAAGAACATTATTTTTATTAATAATTGTTCGATTTATCTAATTAGTTTATTTAACCTTTGAAAAATCAAAAACAAAAATTGGACAAAAAATATAAAGGCGCGCTCCTTTTGGTGCCTAGGCCCCCGATTAGGTGGTCAAAAACAGAGTTGACGGCCTTTTTCACTCCTTCCCTATAAGCGAGGCTTTTTCCTTCAGCTTCACACCTAGGCCTTGCCTTTTTAGAACACTGTTTTGAAACAAACAACACTTGACGCTTTGAACGCAGAAATCCAATTTTACTTTGAGTAAAATCTTTCATAGATTCCTGGATAAGTTGGCCAAGGGCAGTTAGCTGCTATATTTTCTTTCATGTACACCTTATGTGCTTTTTTTTTATCAAATAAAGTTTTGTTTATTAATGCAAAAAAGATAGGGAAGAAATATTTTCTAGGATTAAAATTCAGTAAGGCAATACCTTGTCTACAGGTCCATGGATCACCAAACTTGCTTTCTTGTCCTTTGGGGTTTCCTGTAAAATTAGAATATATACCTTAACTCGTATTTATTCATTAATCTCCTGGTGACACATGTTACAAGGTGACCCATATACTGTAGAAGAAATAGAAAATACCTGAAGATTCACAATTACAATCTCACCCCCGCCCCGTAGACACTTTAGAGGCAAATTACATGCAGGCGTAATCTGCAAACTGCACAAATTAACGCACTTATAATGTTGAATTAAATATGAAATAGAGAAGATTTTAAATACTCAAGTCTGTCAAAATTTCCCAAGAAATACAAAACAAGAGTGATTTTGAGGTCCACTACAAGAAGATTGCAGCAATCAATGGAAACAATATAGGCATTACAAGTTACAGAAACAGCAGAAATTGCGTCAACTTTCGGAAACCGATATTTATTTAAGACATTCCACTTAACCTCTAATCTATGTCAATTTTGAAGTTATAGGGAACTAGCCATAAATTACAAAATTTGAAACAGCATTGGGTGATTGTGAAAGCTCAACTCCTATAATGATCATAATTTTGAAAAGCGAAAAGGCATTACGTTTTTATGATCCAGTGTGACCTCTCTAAATTAATACTATCGATTGCACGGTAATTAATTAGCGGGGGTTATTAATTTGTAGAAAATCTACATAAAAAATCATTTCATGTATATTTGCTAATGCTACTACATACTTCTAGGTAGATAGAAAGTCTTCAATTATTAAAAATTAAATGCAAGGAATCTTTGAAGAGGAAAATCAAGAAATTGAAGAAAGCCAAGAGGAACAAGCAATACAAAAAGAACTTATAACTGCAATTGATCAACCTCCAATTTACCACCCCATGTCTATTAATGCTCTCTTAAATTCAAAGGAGGAGCAACAAATTGATTGTGAGGAAATACCGGTGAAGATCTCATGTAATTGCTTCATCACAAGAACATCATGACGACGAAGTCAAAGAAGATATGGATGACCCCCCTTTGCCTAACAAAGATAAGTTAGATACCTTTCATTCACGTATTTCTTTTCTTAGACTTTCAAATCCTAACTACGTTGTAGCTCGTAAGGTACTCCGAGGTATACAGTTCAAGATCAAGACAACCTAGAAGAAACAAGCTTCTCTAAATAAATAGTTCTCTAAGGAACGTTTTGCTATTTTTTTTTAATTTAATTATTAGATATCAAAAATAATAAATTATGCCTATAGAAAGCGGTCGGTTTCATGAACTTTTATTAAATGTCAGCGGTTATTAATTATTGGAGTATTAATTTAGAGAGGTCGTAGTGTATATTATATGACACTTGTGTCTACATATGTATTGATTATGGCCCTCATTACATGAACTCCCAGCCCCACCTCTGCCTAACGTCAAGTAGCTAGAAGTTTAGAAGCTGGAAACTAATAATGAGGTTACTGTAAATTTTAATTATCTAAAGCTCCTTCAGCCATGACAACATTTGATAACCAAGGAAGGAAGCATGTCAAAAGGTTAAAACATAACATTGTAACCTCAAATTTCTATCATAGCCACAAAAACAGTTGAGAATTAGAGAATGATTAGCTGTACATAGAAGTTACTTCTTTAGACATGAGTTAAGTAATATAGAAAAGTAAGTTTTGTTAGTGGCAAAAAGAAACTTTGAAAGTCGTGTTTGGCAAAATGAGTACCTTAAAGGAAGTTTGATTTACTTTTAAGTACAGTCAAACATGTTAGTATGAATTCTTTGCTTGAGAAAAAATAATCTAGCAAGATAATCTCTTAAGGGGAAATGACTGCAGCCCCAAATAGAAGGAGGTGTAAAGGACGAGTTTATCTAAGTGATTACCTCGTTCCTAAACATAGTACAACATCAGCCATTTTGCAGTGCCTCTCTGCTGGACCCATCTCCTTTGGTGGCAAAGCATCCTGAGAGAAAGAGAGAATCGACTATGACACAATAAGGTGATAGACCTTGGTCTATTGGACAATAGCCAATGGTAAACCACCAGCTCAAGTACTTGCATTTTTTATTTTTTTCCTAATACTCATAACATCTAATTGGTTGTCTACTTTTTTATCAGAACTTGTGCTCCTTAGGCACTATAATTCTCACTGAAGAGTATATAGAACTCCTTACATGCTATATTTACCAAATTCACCATTCATGGACCTAGAGATGGTGAAGAGTGAAGAAATGTTACTGGTTGTTGAATTAGGCTAATTACAAATGATTGTGGCTTTGAGGAATGATAAACATACTCATATATAGAGGTGTCAAAATGCACCAAGCCTCCCAGCATGTAAAAGGCTTGTCACGGGCACACCCTAAACAAAATAAAATGGGCCAAGCCAGGACATGCTGAAGGGGTACATTGTCCTGAAAGGGCTGTTCCATAACCTGTTTTTGCCCCGGGCCAGCCCTTTCGACACCTCTACTCGTATTATTTTGAAGATCATATTAACTTGCTAAGGATTAGAAATATCTTGTGCATCCATATTATCTAAGGTGTGACTTGGATACTTGAAAGCATCAGAATTTTGAAGCAGACTGGAGCTTTAAAGTTCTTTTTTTGAAAACATTTTTTAGCTCAATTGAAATACTTTTCTAGTTGCCTCTTCTGGAAGAACCATCAAGCTCTGTCAATCAATGGAATCAGGAATTATTTGTTTGTGCTTTATGACTAACAAAAATTAGAAACTTTTACAATGAAAAATTAGTACCTCCCAATCAAGAACTGTGTCCCTCAGTTTTGAGGTGCACCCTGCCTTGGAACAATTCCGTGAAGTCTCCTTCAGTCCAATTGTCTCAACTTCAAAATCCCTCAAATACCTTCACAGGAGAACATAGCATATTAATGTTTGTGTGTGTGGATAGAATATATATAAAGGCTGAATATAATGAGATGGCATAGTACACAATCCTTACTCAGTCCCACAGGATGGACATAGTTCCATGAAGGAGTTTCCGTGCAATTCAGAAAGTTTGTCCCTTGATATTCCGGAACGTAGATGAAGGGCATCAATATTCTAGAATTTTCAGACCATAGTCAAAAACGTCCACTAGACTAATGAAAAATCACTAACTTTCAATGATAAGCACCTAAAAAGCTCAAAATGATTTAAGGGCACAAAATAATTGTTATTAAATTTCTCCACAGGATATTAATAAAGTGAAGTTCATGCGAGCACGTTAAAATTGGCTCCTTGAGAAAAGGTGGTGTGTGAAGAAGAAATTAAGTTCATTCAATTAATTTGAAATCTTCACTAATACTTTCACAAAGTAAGCCAATTAAACAGTAATTTGCTACCTGGCTTATAAGAAACTTCAGGATTCCAGCCTTCTCTAATCCAACCAATGCCATATGAGTTATGCTTGGCATTGCACGATGGAAAGGTAGAGATGCTTCTGGCAAGGCTTTGCCTTGGCGCTGCAAATGAGTGAAAAGTTAGCTCTGAATGTGACCTCTTTTTATTGATAAACGGCAATAAAAGATGGCGCCATGAAATTTCTTGAAAACATTTCTATGTACAGATTCACTCCCACAAAAAAAGCAACAGAAACTCAGATGAAATACTGTTAATATATTCCTGCTCTTAGTAACACAAGATGTGTCCCATCTTCTCATTATTTATGTTCATCACTGTATCTCCCTGTAACTTTCCTTCTGAAGATAGAACCTTCTTGTGATTGGTCACATGAATGACTGTGTACAAGTTCACTGTTCCAATGATATAACTTTTTCATAAATATAGACCTTGAAATAATGGAAGTTCACAAAACCAATAGCCAGAACTTCGAGACTGCGTAGGATGGTTGGGCTCATGATTCAGGAAAGATGAGCTTCAAAATATAAATCCAAGGAAACAAGTTTTTTTTCCAGCAGGAAATGGTTGATAATTTTCTAATCTCTTACATGCGCATCCTAGCAGATTCAAGTAAAAAAAAAAAGGTTACTTATTTTGAAAGTACTCTTATCATATAAAATAAGTAACATACCTCCAACTTTGATCCATAAAATAGTTATTTATTTTAAAGCTCACTTATTTATTTACGAGAGAATTTACTTACAAGTAAACTTTTTAAGCTTAGCCAAACATTCTCATATTAGTAGTAGTAAAAACCACCATAGCCAGATGCTCAGCACTTTCTAGAATGCACAATACGGATTAAAGCCTGTCAAAAATTGGTTCTCAACAAGTATAGAGAGCTCTCTGTTCGAGAAATTTAACAGTCTTTACCTGAAGTGTCCAAATGCCTTTGGGCCCGCGAAAGTCGGGTATGCCACAAGAAGTGGATATTCCTGCTCCTGTAAATACCACTAAGTGCTTACTCTGCATAAACGAACGAGAACGTAGAGTTCAATTGGCTGTAAATTAAAAACAAAGACTATAAAACAAATATTGGACCAGACCTTTTTGATAATCATGCTGAGGCGTTCAATCTGCAATTTTAAGACATAATAAAGTCAATGCTGTGAGCAACAAAATGGGATCAAAAAATATTTATGAATCAAATTCAATGGGTATGAAATGACGTATGTTGAGAGAGAGGGCATATAACATCTGAATCAACTTTAGATTGGTAGCTATAGCAATACTCTGTACCTTACAACATTCTTTTACTAAATTGTTTTATCATAAATAATCAAATACAAATTTCTTAGAACTGAAAAAAGGAAAAACCGTTGACCAATTGGCTCATAGAGAAAAACAATCTAGTCTCTAGAATGTTATGAAGGATCATTATGCTTACGATCCTAGAAAATTATACAGCTTCCAAGGTCAGCAGTCACGTTCTTTGTGGCCATCACTTCACCCTCCAGCGTAATTTCCACATAACTATGATAAGAATACGGTGCATTGGGTTTTGAAACACACATTTGGAACAGACAAATCATGAGCATTCAATAGAAAAAATTACATGATTATAAATCAAGACTTCCAATTCCCTAGTATCATAAAATGCTAGGCCCCTTTCTCAATCCACAAATTGATAATTGCTCTGAGAAAAGCACAATCATTCATGCTTTCATTTTACATTATCAGTTCCTGCCATGATCAGCCAAATCCTTTCATAACCATGAATTATTATTCCCATCAAATTCGACTTCCGATAAACAGGTATCTGATCAATTATTGATAAATGAGATTCAAGTGCTTCTGATTTTCCATGCACCAGTAATGCTTTAAGACATCAAACCAGACCCAAAATATGAATTCGAGCCAAACAAACAAAAAAAAGGCACAGAATGTAAAATCCAATCATTTCCACAGCCAAATGCAAATACCCACAAATCAGATCTCATCAATGAACTATACAGAACACTTTAAAATCCCCAAACAGGGTATCCAAGTGCAGAATGGCCTAATCATCAAGCAGAAATGCCCAAATAACTATGTTTCACTGTTGCAGAGAAGAAGAAAATCACCCTTAAAGCAGAAAACTATATAGCAATAACACATATCAAAAAGAACCCAGTAAAGCATTATCATAAAACTGTAAAAGGGAAAATGGGCGGAAAATGAAACGGAAAATCTCACTTTTTCTTGCAAAACATGAGGGGGATCAAAAAACTCTGTCATTCCAACTTTGCCAACGTCTTCTATATAAGAAAGCTTCTCTGCGTACCCCAGAGACATGGTTTTTCTCGCTCTCTAGAAATGACGATCCCTTTTTCTTACACTTTCACTTTCTGAATAGAAGTTGATCAAGGAAATGGAAGGAAAAAAACGGAGGGGGTCACTGTTAGCTATGAAGTACTGGGCAAGGACGTGTTTGGCCTCTTCGCCAAAGTGGGCTTTTTTTATTCACACCCTGAATGTGAAGAAAGAACAAGGGCTCGTTTGAGGGCGCTTTTGCTTTTATTTTTATTTTTATTTTTGCTTTTGGTATGAGAGTTTTTCGAGAAATTTATATTAGGTCAACTTTCTCCTAAAAATTCTTCTAACAAATACGTTCAAAAACAACTTCTTAATTTTAGTAAAACAAGTTTTATTTTTTAAAAGTCCAGTCAAACAGGTTCTAAGTCATGGGTGTAATTACACAATTATCCATGTAGAAAATAAATGATTTGAACGTGTGGATTGTACAAGAGGGTTTTTGTCTAAAGAACAGCACTATACGTACGTGAAAAAATAATAGAAAATCAACCGAAATTACACTTGCAAGGTTTTCTTTGGAATAAGAAAAATGAAAACAGGCAAACAGGGTGCTACCACATCAGCAACCTATTAAACTTCTGTAAAAAAAATCATGTACCTGCAGGTTTATTTAAATAAAAAATAAAAACAGGCAAACATGGTGCTACCACATCAGCAACCTATTAAACTTCTGTAAAAAAATCATGTATCTAAATTTATAGATTAGTCCAATTTAAGAACGAGTGATTTCTCAAATGGAAGTATATCTTGACTTACTCAATAAGTAATTTTTTAACAGAAAACTAATTTACTTGCCAAACATGCTCTTTTTTTTACATTACAGCACAACGAGTAAGTAACTTATTACATAAATTGATGTTAATATATAAGTTGTTCTTTTAAAAATTAATTCTGAGAATGAAATTACCTAAATGTTAATAATATAAAAACTTACATATTGCACTAATTCACTGTTTAAATTCAAATTAAAAATCTATCACTTAGGCACACGACTTTCATCTTACTAATATATACTACATAGCACGAGCATTACAAGAGATTTTGAAACTACAATTTGATAGAAAACTACTAACATTATACGTGATTTTGTAACGATGTTTTGAGGTATATAGCACGAGTATTGCACTAATGAGTGCATGTGTATATCGTGTAATTTTATAATTGTGTTTCGACATAAATTTTTATTTAAATATTTCTAGTTCAATAGAAAAATACAAATAAAATATAATAATACGACACTTTAAATATAATCCATATTTGATGGTGATTCAAATCTTGATTTTTATCTAAGTTAAAGTCAATAATTAATTTGAATCACATATTTATAAAATTCACAAATTTTCAATCATATATTTCATCAACTTTTATCAAAATCAGTTAATAATTTGATTTTAACTCCCACTAAACGTGGGCATAATGCAATGTATCATTAGTTGGTCATGTTTGACGGCCATTTTTTTTTAGGAAGAATGAGTTTTTGAATAATAGTTTTTTTGGAGAATATGTGATTAAAAAAAAAAATTGGATTTACGTGAAAAAAATTTTATTATGAAAATGTGATGTAAAAACAAGTAAGAGAAAAAAAATTGAAAAAATTGTTAACAAATAGAGGCTTGACTATTACAATGGTCACATCATGGATAGTTGAATTTATGATTTTAATATATTACAATGGTCACATCATGGATAAATCCATAATATATGGCACCGTTTGGTAACCATNATGCATTCTTTGTGTCAAATCACACCTTTTTTGTGGTTGAAAATGAAGGAAAAGTTATTGATGTGATGGAAACTATTATTTTATTGATGAATGTGTGGTTGAAAATTAGTAGAAGAATGAGAATGAAAAAAAGAATGGATACCAAACAAAGGCTAAATATCACATTAAGTGATAATTATTTATGATTTTAATTCTGTTACAATTCAATTATTTTAATAATATCTTACTTTTCGTTTCAATATATAATTAAAAAAAATCATTGTCATGTATAAATTTTATATTATTAATTCTCAGTTAATTACGATTTATATTAATCTAGACTCAATGAATCTTGATTTGATGGATCTTGATCTAGATGAATATATGGTTATTATATATAAATTTATTTCTATTAATGTATTTAGAAATTTTAGTAAGTGTTTAAATTCATGTATTATCAATTAATTGTATGTACCAAATGTAATATAAAAATGTTGCCCATTTGTAATATTTCATAATCACAAAAATTTGAATCATAGAAGTTGAGTTTTGAGAGTACAAATTTCTATTCTTAAATTTATATCCTAAATTTTATTTTTTTTAGTTCGTTTGAAACTCATCAAATCCTACTGACAAATTGATATCAAATATTATTTTTACAGTACTTATAAAATATTTCAAAATAACGTACAGTGCACGTTCAACTCTGACTAATAAATATAAATGTGTGATAGAAAAGTGAATAGTACTTATGACTCTTTCAAAATATATAGATAAATCAATTATAATTATAAACATGAGTAACATAACTCTATTAGACAATTTTTTTTAATATTTTATAAATTGTTAAACTTTATTTTTTATCATACATTCTATCGGATTCACGGACACTATTCGCTTTTATATCACGTATTTTTATCTATTTACAAATTAAATAGTCTATAATAAATCCGGTTACTGTCCTCACGTGATATTTTAAATTATGCAACACGCGAAGGGAATGATTTGTTTGTGAGCCCCACCAACAACACATAAACACGCATTACATGTTGAGACAAGGAAAGAGTGTGTAGATGATGCAATCAATTATGAATAGTATTACTTGTTCGAATTCATCGACCATCAATTACCTCTAAAGTATGATTTCTCCAGTTTTTTTTTTTTTCTTCGTGCCTTAAAACATTGTCCTCCATTGAAGCTTTATCTATTTTTCAAACAATATTCTTAATATTAAAATTTTACGATATATTTTACTTGTGTTTAAATAGGGTACTGGACCACTCAACATTTTATTGATATTCAATAGTTTGACCAGTAAAATATATTTAAGACGCGTGTTCATGAGCATTAGAGTAACGTGTTGCAAAAATTACCATTGTTTATATGAAGGGTGATTTATTATGATTATTTGGATGAAGGAGATGTGTATACTTGAGTGTGGGGCGAGAAACATAGGATGAGAATAAGGGTGTTTGGTTTGAAGAGAGAGTACCGAATTTACAATATGTGGATATAGTGCTTACTATTTCATCGTTAGATAACCTTACATTTGGGAAGCACGGTGCAAGCTTTTATATAAAAAGAGAGAAAAAAAAGGGATGTTCATTTGATATTTGAAACGTGATCTCATCTCAATGACTTACTAGTCAAAATTTGACAATCTTATTTGTCATAGGCACATGACCATCCAACGCAAACTAAACACACACAGACAACATATGTCATAAAAAAGCAATATTAAGAAGTTTCTCTTCATGGAGTATGTTTTGGTTGATGTGGTATTTGCAAAATATGTCATTGATAGAAGAAGTATACCACCTCAAAAATACATTGCAGAAGGAGGTAGCATCTCACCTCGGAAGTATCATATCGGGCGTAAGTGATATCATGTCGGGAAAGGTGCCCAACCACCCCAGAGAGTTGTGGGAAAACTAGGTGGAATGGAGTGTGGACTTTTAAGTTGCTTAGCTGGTCGCTACATGACCTAGGGCTGAACAAAACTTTCGAACCGAATCGAATCGAGCTGAATAGAATAGAGTGATTCTTTTTAAATTAAATATCCAAATAAGTATTTGAATCGAGAACCAACGGATTCGATTCAATTATCGGTTCTAGACTAATAACTGAAGAATCGAATATTTCTAACTTTTTTATCTTAAATAAATCAAATTATTTTATTTTTTTAAATGAATTTGCTAACTAATTAATTTAGTTCAAATCCAAATTATGATTTTCTTATTGCTAATCTCCAATTTAAGTCCAATTAATCAAATTGATCTAAATTTTACCAAAATATCTTATTATACCGTAGTGTCGTTTCTACTGTTACGGAGAAATTGAATTAGAAGCATCTCTTTATTATTTGCGAGATCGCTATTTTCCTCTTCTTGTAATTTTAACGGTCAAATCCATGAAGAACTCAATAAAGAGAGGCGCAAAAGATATAATGAGATTGTACTACATTATTTTATAAGAATTAAAATTGAACATGTCATTAGTTGAATTACTGTAACTTTTTTGTAAATATTAAAAAATATAATTATTGTACGAAATTCGATAATTGAATGGAATCGAATACTTCCACAATTAAATTTGGATCTGATTGTTCCACTTACTAAATATTCGAAAATTCGGGTTCGATTGAATTACTGAATCATATCCAGCCCTAACATGACCTACTTTGTAAGATGAGATATAACAATTAGAGCCGTGCTAGGTGTACACTCCGCTGACATCCCTCTCACAAGGGATGGGATGGCGATTATTTTATAATCGAGGGCCCCACCTCCCATGTGAGAGGGTTGTCATGATGTACACCCAGCATGATACTAACAACTATAATAGAAATGCTACGCTTGTTATTATTTTAATGAAAGCAATTAAATTCCGTTGTTTTGATTTTGTTAAAATTTCATTAACGTGTTAAAAGAGGAATAATGACATATATATTCCAATCGTTGACTCCACACCATTTGCCCCATCCTATTGTGCTCTGTCCTCGGTTAATAATTTTCTTCAATCCCCCCACCCTCTATACCATTCTGCTCAGTTTGACGATAGCCATGACGACACTAGTAGTTCTTTTTTTTTTCTCTCTCTCTCTCTTTCTTATTATCTCTTCAATTTTTCTTAGCATTCTCTTTTACTTCTAGTTCATTTTTCAATTGAAATTAAAAGCCAATTTATTTATTAGAAATCAAGACGACACATTGTGCTGCAAATTTTTTGAATGCTACCCTTAAACATGGTCACCTATCTTATCATTTGAACTAGGCATTGATTTTACGTATGCCTTCAATTAAAAATAAGAATTATGCTACTTGTACATTACCCCTTACACAAGGGGTGACATAATGCACAAGTGGCACATCTAGTAAGGGATGATGTACCGGTAGCAAAACCGTTTTGAAAAATCTCCCATTTTAAAGTCCTACATCTGATTTACATCCGCCAAATCGGTAACTCATCCTGTTTCTGTGCTCTTTTTGAATCCATTAGAAAAAAAATAAAAATAAAAGAAATCT